>JACGTJ010004602.1:0-15526 GCA_014858695.1 Chrysomya rufifacies | reverse complement strand
AAAAAAACCTTTTACAATCAAATTTAATGGAATTTTAAAACACTTTAGAAAAGCTTTTGCTCTATTATCTCCCACCATTTCAAAACAACCTGAAAAATATGGTAAAAACTCCTAAGGGGGTAGGCCACAAAAACGAATATTATTATGTTATTATTCTTGTTGCTGTTGTTGTATTATGGTATTTTGGTAACCTTTAACCTGAAACATAATTTTCTTTAAAAGAGAAAAAAAAAACAGCTAAAACACCCTCTTCAAAAAAATATTTTCATAAAAAATAAAATTATGAACTGAAAAGAATTTAAGTTACGCAAACACTGGTGTTACTGCAACCACCAGCTGAGTGAGTGTTTGAAAGTAATTCTTTGCAGGATTTAAATGTAGAGGAAAAAAGAAAGAAAAACAAAATAATAAGAATATAAAGCAATTGAAATTATTGTAAATCTTCTGTGTCAAGTTTGTGTGGGAGGTTGGTTGGGTCTGTTAATAATTCTTACAAATTCTGTTTAAATACAACAAAACACTCTAAGTACAAGTTTTCGACAAGATCGAGAATTTTAAATTATAAATCCATTTAAAAAATGAAAACTTCAAAATGGTTTTATTACTTGAGAGATTTAAATTTAATTCATTCATTCCTTCTTTTTTTGCTGTTGTTGGTTTGATTTTCAACAGGGGTAGGATTTTTTATTGGGCTTTATTTCAATAAGGGTAGTTGTTTTTAATAAAAATATTGAATTCCATTAAACTTTGGATTTAAAATTAAAAGTAAATGATTATTTGAATATTCAAATTTAATTGGCCGAATAAATATTTTGCTATAAAAGGGTTAATTTTGTGTATAATAGAAAATGGCGGATTTAAAATGATAATATAAATAAAAATCATTAGCAACGATATTGTATGATTCTTGAGGGAATAAGTATATGATTAAATGTTATATTAATTATTTTTAGAAACGATCTGATATAAATTATCGCCCAAAAAAAAATGGTACTCTTGTATTGGTTTGGATGCATTATCATTTGAGTATAGTTTCATACGAACAATATGTTTAACGAAATCATTATTAAAGTTGATTTTATATCTAACTCAACTATTTAGATCATATCGCGGTGTTCTCAAATCGGAAAATGTTCGTTTTTAACATCCAATGGGAATGATAAGTAATAAAATATTTCAAGCACAAAGTCTATAAAAAGTAATATAGAGGGTTTTGAATACAGACCACTGATTTGGCAGATTGAAAACGGTAAGTAGTTAATTTTTGATACCTCACGTAAATTATTGTAATGCATAATTTAAAATATATTTATAAATCCACACTAACCTTTAGCACTGGTGATTGTATTATCTGGGGAATCTTCCGGAAGTAAACTATTAGATGATGACAACATTATAGTAGCCGGTATGTAGTTGTTCTTATTCTTGCAGTTCCTTTCATGATGTTGAGATATTTGTTCTCTATGCAGGCGAGCGAAATTCTTTACCTTATCAATCGCAGCATTAACGCCTACAGTACAGTAGTTACTAACGACACTTGTGGTATCTGATATATGTTCATTGTTTTTATGTTTAAATCTGAGACAATTCTCTGGGTTATTTATTGTCGCTAAATGGTGTGCACAATTGTTTACTGGGGATGTCGATGATGGAGTTTTTGCCAAAACACGTGAGTCAAAATCATCATTAAAACATCCACATGTTTTTGTTTTAATATTTGTAGCTGTATTAGTTGTAGTTTGTAAAGGACAATTGTCGAGACTATGGTTGTTATTGTTACTGCAAAAGATATGTTTTCTTAATTGGTGCTCTCGTATTTGACGATCTCTCTCATGAAAATTACGCACAAATAGCAATTGTTCTCCAATGGATGATGAAGCATTGAGTGTTTGATGTTGCGCTGATACTTGAGTTTGAGGTGGATATGAATAGGGTTGACAAAAATGTTGGGGTTTTATGTTATTTTGCTGCTGTTCTTGATAAGAAAGACCTTGGTGTTGGTGTTTTTTTTCATGTGTACCCAATATCTGTACTTGGATTTGTTTTTCGCTGTCCTGAGTATTAATTTTTCGTTTTATTTCTGCTGAAGATGTGTAAGGAGTATATGGTAGACTAACGTTAAATTTGTTTTCATTTTCTTGTATGTAGTCGTCTGATTGTTGCTGTTTCTGGGTTAATGACTTTGTTACAGCAGACATATTAGACTGCATCCATTCCATATTTAATTTCATGTTAGAGAATATTTGTTTGTATTCTAAGTTGGAAGCACTGGTAAAAGTATCTTCTGTTACGTATGTTCCCTTGTCATTACACTTTCGTTTAGCCTGAACTTTGTCGTCAATGTTTTTATTAATAATTGCAGTATTTTCACCAGCAGTGTCGACAGTTTTATGTAACAGCAATGAAAGTTCGTGTGAAGAATTGATGTTATTAATTACTTCTGAGTTTGCCTCTGTTCCACTTGCCCACAATCTTAATGGCGAGGACGAAATAGTAGTAGAAGAATGACATTGTTGTTGTTTTGTAGTTGTAGCTAATAAATATGGCCTTATAAAAGATGTAGCAGATGATGCTGGTGTTTTCGGTGTATTTTTGCATTTTAGATGTTGTGGTAGTAATATTGGTGTTGGTATTAAAAATGCCGGTAAAATGTTAAACGGAGATTGAGTTGGGGTTATTTGAGATTTCAGATCACGTTGAGCTATTTCTTGGATTTCATTAAGTTCTGATGGTAAAGTGGTTGCAATCTTGCAATATTCTCTACTTAATTTTGGAATACAAATTGGCATAATTTGATTTGATAATAGTTGTGGCCAAGTTAATTTCTCATCAGAATTTATAATTTTTTTTCGATAGTTTAAATCTTGTAAGTGCATATACCAGTTTTCTTCGCTTTGAGTTACATTAATATCTTGTTGGTAATTATTTTCGATTTTTCTATCACTTTGAAAACATGGATTTTGAGTTGTCATTTTCTGTGAGTTTTGTTTTAAAGTTGACTTTTTAGTTTCATTTGTATCAACATTTTTGTCTATTTCGGGAAATATATATGTCATTATTAGATTCTGTTGATATGCTTCATTTCTATTGTCATTTATTTCGTTAATTTGTTTTGTTATTTCAAATGTTGTGGAACTTTTATTCATTACTTTATTTGCAATTGAATCGAAAATATTGGAAGTGCTATATTTTCCTTCTTCGAAGCGTTCATATTCATCTTCAATCTCAAATAATTCTTGCTTCATTTTTCCTATTCTATTTGAAAAATTTACATCAGTATAAAAATTCATATATTCTATTTATATATAGATAAAACCTAATTATTTAAAATGCAAAAAATATTATACAGATGCCAAATAGAAGATTTTGACATCCTTAGAGTAATAAACACTAGTTTCAGTAATATTAACCGGTTTTTACTTTCATAAATCACAGAACTATTTTGTTAAATAACTAATAAACATGAAATTACAAGATAAAGTTGAAAAACTTAAAGTTATGTTAAGATAAATGGATATCAATTTTAAAAGGTATTTTAAATTAAATTATTTTATCTAATTTATAAGCAGAAGGAGACCGTTAGGGCTAATGTAAGTTTTCACAAACTTAATTTAAACAGTTCATCTTTTAATCTTCAAAAGATTTTCAGGACTTCATTTCGTATAGAAAATGTTTTCCCGATAATCTGTATGTTTTATAAAATCTACGTGGAATTATACTTGGATTTCTTAAACAATTTAGTTTTTTCCAATAATTAAGCATTAAATAATTCACAAATTCAATAATAATAATTTTGTATACATTGAAATAATGATTAATTATATATAAAAATAATATTTTAAACAACGGAATTATATGACGTCTCATAAATTTCATATGAAAGAGAAATAATAAAAAACTTCTTTTTTTTAGCCCAAAATCTAAAAATAATACACAATAATAAAAAAGTGTACATTAGGTTACTTGTCCTTCGACACCCCTTTTATCAGAATGTGATGGGACATTATCATAACAACATCATTATTAACACTTGTTACCAGTTGCCATCATAAAAAATTGTTTAATATTGGCCTATTATCACCCTTTATTTTGGGTGGTTTTTTCATACATATTGTATTTTCAATATGTATTTCGAGTAAAGTCCTCCCCAATATCATTAAACGTTTTTTTTTCCATAAATTGTCTAATAATTACTCATTTTGTTATTTGGTAACCCTTTTTTAGTTACGCACAATGAAGTAAGGAAATGCATGTGTGTACTTTGTACATATGTATGTGGGTAAAGTTTTTTATATTTTGCGTAAATGATCTTTTTAATAGCTGGATCGATGTTCGATTAAATTGGCATACGTCCATGTGATGAGTGGGTTTATTGAAAGTTGGATTGTGTCAGTACTAAACTTTTTTTAACTTTGCATAAATAATGACATTGACTGATTGGAAATAGTTTTAATGAACATATGTTCATACATATATGTTCATTAAATAATAACTTTAATCTTTATGTTAGAATGTGTTTTAAATGACTTTTACAGTTAAACATAGTTTTTTTTCTATTTTATCTATTTTTTTTTAAATTAGTATATAATTAAAGAGTAAAAAAAACTTTAAAAATATTGAAAAATCCAAGCGCAATTAATATTTAATTTTAGAGAAGTCCATTCTATTTTTTGCTATCGAAATATTAATTAGAATAAAGAATTAAAATTTAATTAATATGACAGTTGTTAAAACATTATTAAATGTATCAATATCGAAAAAGATCTAAAAGATTGACAGACAATATGTTTCTTTTCAACAAAACATAAAGAAATCTTCATGAAATAAATGATTGCAAACTGTAACAATTTAATCCTTTCTTCAGCGCATTTTTTAACCCAAAACACACATCCTTACACATGGTGCCAGTCAGTAGCAGCAGATGTTGCACCACACTTTTGAACTAAGAGCTAAAAGAAAGCACAAGCCATAGAAACTAAAAGTAAAGAAATATTCTTTTTTATTGAAACATCTACATGAAATAAATAAATAAAAAAAAGATATAATGTAGCAAAAAGTGAATCAAATAAAAGAAAACAGACAATTGTTATAAAAAATATAAGTAAGGAAAGAAACTTAAAATTAAATCTGTGTTTTCAGGCTCAATTTGATTTGTATGCATGTGTATTTGATTGTACGTATCAGTCAGTCAGCCACAAACTATCTAAAATTGAAAGGAAACCCCTTTTTGGATTAAAAATTGTTATGTTGTAACCTTTTTTTTAAATACCGATGGTGCACTACATCATCTTCTTTATCCTGTTTAATATTAAGAAGGAATAAATTCAAATGTAATGTTTAATTTTTTAAGAAGGATTTAATGCAAGCTGTAATTCATGACAATTTAATAAATTTTACTAAGAAATATATAGATAGACACCTATGTATTTATAACAAATTAGTGTTCTTAGTGCAGTAACAATATATTTTGGTGTGTTATAATGTAACAATACTTATACAAAATATTTTTTCTTGTTATAGTATATAGAACGATTATGTCTACCTGTCGAATTTACAGAAAACTGCAATAATAAATAATTAAAAAATATTAATGTATAACAATTCATAATTTTCATCGGACCAATCCACAGTTCAAACATCGTGTGTTTAGGCAGCGGGTTGATAAATCAGACAATGTTTAAATATTTGAACAAAAAAGAAAATGTTGGAAATTTTTCACCATAGAATCCATATTAATAGTGGTAGAGCCTTCACAATGATATCAAAATGTATTCATTTTGAAATTAGAAAATCGATCAATATTGTTTTTATAAATTTTCGTAGAATTTCGAATGAATTTTAAAAATACCTCTGGTTATATATATTTTTATTTAATAACTACAAGAAGTCAATGAAATTAAGTGTTTACCAGACAATACATTTCTTTAAGGGATGCATTTGTGAGCCCAACTTACATTTAAAAGTTTGTGCAAATTCTGGCATATTACGTAGTGGTCCCAAAACTCGAAACTCGCCATAGGCATGACGATCGAATTTTATATGATGCATTTTAGAGTAATCATCACGACCCGTACACCACGTTTGAGAAAATTTAATAAAAAATAATTGATTGTTTGTGAAATTCAAGGCGGGTAATGGTTTCTTTTTCTCGATTCCCTTGTCCGAAGAAATGTATTGTATATATGAATGATAAGCGAAACGTAATCCTGCATTATCCGCAATATTATCGGGCATAGTGAGAGAACCATTGGTTTGAACTCCACGATAGATAAATTTGTTGTATTGATTTTCCAAGCAATTATATCGTTCCCTAAAATTCCGTAAAGATGATGGCGATAGCCACTGATGTCTCTTGCCATCATAATCAATCAAATATCCATTGGAATCAAAACCATGTGCTATTTCATGACCAATTAACATTCCAATTCCACCAAATTTCAGGGAATCTGGAAACTTGACATGATATAGAGGCATTTGTGATATACCCATAGTTATAAAAGCCGTATTAATATAGTCAATATAAAAGGCGTTAACATTAAATGGTGATAGAATGGGAGGTATAATAGTTTTATGAACAGAATTGAGACGTATGTTAGATCTGTAGGCTTCTAGATTTTGTATATTTTTAAAAAAGTCGGAGTTTATTACAATATCATTATAAATCTGATCTGATAATGTTTTATGACGCAATTCATCTTTGTAACCCACTGTTATGTCCATTGCTCTCAATTTGGTTCTAATATTCGATTTTGACTCCTCGTCTAGCCACGTATATTTGTCAATCATTTCAAAAAATTGATTTTGTATGATGGCCGCTATTTTTAAAGTATCCTCTCTCCGATCAACGTCGTAAATGTTCTCAATAAACCAGGGTATTAAAGCATAAGAAAAGTAAAATTCGGTGTGTTGGCGACATATCTGTTTCCTATGTTCATCTCCAGGCAATTGTTCATTCCAAATATTATAAAATTTTAATATAGTTCGCCATTTTATATAATTTCGCAAGTATGTGGTCGGTGATTTGCGCAAGAACCGCACCAACTGGGTAAAGTTTGCTACCTTATTAACAACATACCACTCATCATCTAAATGCTTGGGAAAGATAACATTGAAGTATAACTTCCAGTTTATGACATCATCCTGGTGCAGTTGTAAAAAATTTCTAATAGTTACTCTTTCCATTGCATCTAGTTCAAAGGTTTTACTGGTTAAGTTTCGCTCGAACTCCTGCATAAGCTTGAATTCCTCTATGTCCAGAATTTTTGTTTGTAGCAAATCGTCAACTCTGGAAGAATTTGCAAAATTTTGGAGTAGGGGTAAAGGTAAATTGATAGATAATTCAAATTGACGAGTTGTTGTACTGTAATTCACATGTAGAGGTAATAAAGCATAAACTCCATATGGAGACATGAAATTAATATTCATCCAATCATCATCTCCTGTTAGCTGGAGTTTATCAAATATTTCCTTTTCATTGTCTAGAAGAGATTCTAGACCCAATTTGATGTTGTTGCCACCAATAATACATGAGTTGTAAAAAAGTTTAGCTTTACTTTCAGCTGAGTTTTTTGGTGTTTCTGAAGAATTTTTTAAAAACTCAATTACTAAATCATTAATTTCTAATTGTATCGTATGCAAGAATGTATCATTATGTCCATGTAGTGGTACCCTAGAACTACGGGACCATTTGCCGCAAGAAAATTCATAAAAATCTTCACAAGGATCTACTGACAAATTCATATTGTCTTTCATAAAAAGGCCAATTTCATGTAATAACTCATCTTCATCAATATTTGTGGGTAATTTAAAAACAGTGGGTGTAGTTATATTTACGTCTTTGTTAATTTTTTTTGTGGCAGCATTTGCTAGATGGTCACAGTAGATCGTAATTAGCGCTATTAAAGCAAAACGTTTACTGAAGCACATATTTACACGGTTCATTTATAATAATAATTCATATAGAAATCAGCAAAAAATATTTTCCGCGGAAGTTTTAAATGTTCTAAACTGTTCAATATTCACATTTATTCTAAATTATGTTTTAAAGTTGATATTTTTATTTTAGCTACAAAAGCGTTTTAAATATAATTGTATTTTTCATTACAAGCACTATTGCATATGTTATTAAAATTATTATGACGATTAATCATTTCAAAAACTGTTTACAATAAACATTAAATTACACCGAACCAAAACTATGGTACATTTGGACAAAGCGATAATAAATGAGAACTTCAAAATTGTACTTCTTTGGGTAGAAAATTCATTTTTAGACCCTAATTGAACTCAACATAAATAAAAACGTCGTATTCCAAGAGACTCAGAATCACTTGAAGATTATATCAAGCTTATAAGATTCTATTTCAATCGGTCTACAAGTCGAACATTTTAAGTTTTTTTTTTGTTTTTCTGAAAATGTAGCATAAATTTCGTTTGTCTCAATGACTATGCAAATAATTTTAATACCAAGTTTTATTAAAATCGTTCCATAACTGACTATAAGAATATTAAAAGTAAAAAATTAAATATTTTGTTCTAATACCCAGAAATGTACGTGTAGAGTTTTTACAAGTGCATGGAACCAACAATAATAGCTGATTCCAAAGTAATTATATCATATTAGCTATAATAAATTATTGAACACCTATAATATCTACATACGATCTAAACTAAGAAATTTCCTTTCAAACGATGAAAAGGTTCAATAAATATTAAAACTTTTGGAGTATAAATTGTACTAAAAAAAGTGTAATTAAACTGAACAAAATAGGGACATTGATACTAAATTTACAATCTACTAGTATTTTAAATTTATTCGTATGTCTCTTTTTGCTAAAGATAAGAATCAAAATATATTTCAACCCACTTCAAAACTTAAATCAAGACAGTTAAAAACAGTTTTATGAATCATTATAAACTTCAATGTCTCTTCTTTAATTTAATTAATATTAATAAATACAAAAAAAGAAAATTCTAAGATTGCCACGAAAAAAATTCTTAACAATCCAAACTTTTAAAACGATTCAACAAGAACAATACGACAACTTAATCTAAAAAGAAAACATTATTTTGACAAACCTTTTAATCTTTAGAAAGTTTATTCTTTACTTAAAATTAAAATTTCATGAAAAGTTGTTATTTCAACTACAAAATATACAAATTTAATTTTCGTGAAATCTTATTTTCAATTTTAATTCCTTTGGAGATTTCCAACTAATTTCGATTTTAACACATGTCAATAAAATTAAAAATATTTTATTCTGAACTCAAATTTCACTTTTAAAGGTGAAAAGTCTCAAGTAAAACTAATAGAAGAATATCATTTTCACATGTATAATTGCAATCTTCAAAAATAACATAAAAAACACCTTTAAACAAATTCAATCCTTTTTTTGGGGGAAAACTTGTCAACAAAATTCTCATTTTACATTTTTTTTAAATTGTTGGCAAAACTCATCTGCGTCAAAATAACATTTGATCTTACTCCATCATTTTTGTTTGATTTGTTTTGCTTTGGATTTACGAAACATTTGCCAAACGTTCGGATTTGTTTACAATTTCCGGTTATTGACTCATAAACTATGTTTTTATGCTGATTTAATTTGCTGAAAGACGAAAAGAAATGAATCCTTTCGCTTTTTATACGGCGAGTATTCATAACACCCTTTCATTTTTTATTATATTATAAATTCTTAGGGAGGAAGTTAAATGTTTTTTCTATTACTTATTAAATGATTATTTATTCTTTAACGATTGACGAAGATGAGATGATTTCATTTTCTCTCGTTTACTATTTGCAAATAGTTACGCGTGTCTGACACACTTCGTTCATCCTAAGTAAAATTACTTTCTTTACAGAAAGGTGTTAAAGGGTTGTCTTGTGTCATGTTATAAATGTTTTTTTATGCAGCGACTGGGACTGGTTGGAAAAAAGAAAGGGTGAACCAATCGATTACAATAAAATGGGTGTTAAATGTTAAGTAATATTTCCTTTTTGGCTTAAGTTTTTATACTGTATTAAGAAGTATATAAATTTGTTAAAGATGATTATTAACTCATTCATCTTTTAAGAAAATTAAACGTGCTAATGTAGGACCAATCGAATAGATTTTTGAAGGACTGATAGAAATAACATTAAACAATTTGTACAGTGAAGAAATAGGAAAATAAATTGTTTACACACAAAAAGGTTGGTAATATTAAAATTTTTATCTTCAATAATATTTTAATTTGTAAAAAATATTAAAAAAATTTCATACAGAAATCAATTTGGAACCTGTGTTAGTTTCAATATGTTATATAACCTGCATCAACTTAGGTGGAGAGGGTATAATGCTTTTTTGCTGATGTTTGTAACATAGAGAAAAAAATTTCGAACACCCACCTTTAAGTATAACGTTCGACTTAGAATTCCTTCCTTTTTTATTGATCCTAACTACCAAGTTTCATTTAGTCGAATCATTACTTCATCTATACGCCTTAAAAATGTGCTTCCAAAATGACAAAATATGTGGGAAAGGTCGTAATTAATTTCTCCTATTAACACATACGTTTCTTAAATGATTATTTAATTTAATGAAATTCAACGTGTATTACTCTTTCTTTATCCTTACTCATGTACCAAGTTCATTCTAATAAGCCCATTATTTCAGATAGATATTTCTATGAAATTTGACACTGTTTATTATTTGATAGAAGAACGAAATCTGTGGAAAGTGTGGATCGTTTATTTATTATTTCACCTAGCCTCTATGTCCTCTGAAATGATGGTTTTAAGAAATAAGCTGCTTAAATTAGTTAATAAAATTTAGCATGTATATCTTTGTGGTTATGATTTGCAATTTTAAAGATATCTCGGCAAATTCTGGGCAGATACAAAGACAAAAGCTAATAGAATTTCAAACGGATAGTCCATTAATTCACCTTTCATAAAGAGGTACAGGGTATTATATAGTCGGGTTTGACCGACTAAAGCACTCTTACTTGTTTTTTAATATTGTATGTGGAAAGCTGCAATAGAGGGTATAATTTGTTTATTTTATCGGGTCTACTTTTTGTTGTCCCCATTGTCTCATCTAAAAACAGAAGTATAGAAATCCTTTTATTTTCTAGAGTGAAAGATAAAAGATATAATATTAATTGATTTCAAACATGAAAGAAAACAATAAAGCCAATATAATACTACTCTGAGTGGGAGTGTCAACTAATATTTGCTTTTTTATTGTTTTAAACAATGAATTTTATAAAATATATTGAAGATAATGCAGCTAACACCTTTCTCATTACGAACTAATGACATCTTTTTGTTCTTAAATGGATATCCAAAGAATTAACTACACATTTTAATTTCAAGCAGTGCGAAACAATTGTTATACAGCTACTAGAAAGTTATAATAACTGTTTGATGTATATTTACATTATGCATGTACAGATGATGAAATGTGTTAAGAAAAATATTGTTTTTTTCCAAAGTAAATATAAAAAATGGAGAATAAATAAAGGAACTCAACCTAAGTAAAATTTATGTATATTTGAAAGATCTACAAAATTGCAAGATTTCATTTTACATACTAAGAAATTTTTATTTTTAAAGGACAGCATAGAAATCAGTAAGAGTCCTTTTAAAAACAATGTTTTAAGTGAACCTTAATTCTAACGGTTTATCGTAGTATAACAAATGGATTTTCGGCGCCACTGTTCTTCGTAACAAACATATATTTACGTGTATAATATTTTACCTGTTACTGCACAATGTATCGTGCTTAGCATAGTAAATGTTGATCTTTATTTCTCACCTAAAATAAATATAAACTAAAAAATATTTATTTGACTTAGAGACTTGCTACAGTAAAATACGACTCATCAGATAAATCTGCTAAGAAGGATTCAAAAGATTGATCTTTTCTTACAAAAACATTAAACAAGATTTACTCATTCATATTTATGCCCCTAAATTATTGTTTCTTATACTTTAATAGCATTTATTGCATTTCGTTAAAATTTTATTTATTTTTTATCGATCATGCAGAGTAACCATTCAAGTTAATACTGAATTCAACTGGTCAACTGTGTTTTAGAATTAGTTTAGATTAGATTAAATATTTACGAGAAGTGGATTTTAGCAAATTCGAGCTGTCATAAAGTTTAATAATTTTATGAAAAAATAGAAAATGATAAGATATTACATTTTGGCAGGGTGATTTAAAATTTAAATTATTTCCAAAAGGCAAATGAAAACTATGCAGAAGTTATTAAATTTTTCATAAAACCTCTTGGTGAACCAAACTTTAGAGGTCCATAAAAATAAAACTATTTAAGACTTATGGATAATTTATACGCCATATATATGCAGAAAGAAAGAAATCGTAGGGTTTTATAAAATTTAGTTAAATCTGAAAATCTAAATATTTATAATTTATTACTTTTTTTTGTGATACTTGATATTAGGGTTAAGATTGATGTAATATATATTTTTTTCTGTGTGTTATAATAATTTAGCACACTCATTAAACCACTTAATGGTATTGTAGGGTGAAAACATAATGTCTTTTAATTGACTTGTTTAATGTCTTGTATTGACTTGTTTTTTGTAAAATCGTGTAACGTCATAAATTTTAATTAGATTTCCTAATTCAAATTGTTCAAAAAAAATATTTTTTCTTATTATTTATTTTATTCAAATTTTTAATAAATACACTGTAAATAAAACAAATAATATTTATACTGATCCGTACAATGAAATGTACTAAATGAAATGTAATTATTTTTTTAATAATAACTGAAATTTTAAAATTCACATATAAATCTATTTTATTTGTTTTTGTTTTTATTAAAAACAGTTTTTTTTTTTTGTTTAATTAGATAAAGATAGACAAAGACAATTTAAAAAAAATTTCATTGGAAAAATTGTTGTTATGCAGCACATGACAGCATTTTGTACATAATTTCATCATATTTTCTAGATGTTGTAAAATCATATAAACATGTTCAGTCTCAAGAGGCCGAATAACAAAATAATATTTATTTCTTTTATAAAATTTTTAATAGAACTTTTGAACTTAAAAATTAATGCACGCCATTTACAAAAAAAAAAAAAAAAACGTTAAAATGAAGGTAAAATCTTCATGTTGCTGTGCAATATTTTTGTATGTAAAGCACCTTAATATTTGAGGAATAATCTAAACGCCTTGTTGTTAGTACAACCTTGTTTATGTTCTAAAGATTCTAGGTTTCTTCTTAAATGGTGGGCTACACCTGAAATGAAATTGCAGATATTAACACTAATATGAAAATGTAAATCGCTGTTTTTGGTATTAATGTTAATCTTTTTGATGACAAACTTGTTTAACATAAAAAAATAAAGAAATAAACATTCATATCAGAAAAAAACTTGATATTAGTGTTCTTATCTGCCATTTCATGTCTAGTGGAGCCGTAGTGTAACAATATTTAATTCTACGTAGCTACTTATAAAAGTATTATTTTTAAAGAGATTGAATAAACCTACAAAGATTTTTGCTACTTTGTTTTCTCCATACAATTTTTTGAGGAAATTTTATGAAATAATAATGTTGCTTGTGCATTCTGATTAAAAGTGATCTTGCATACTGAAAAACGTAACTTTTAGTTTTTATATATATTATCTTTTTTTGAATTGTGTATAAATTTGTTTCGTTTTATTTTCGCTGTTTCAGTAAACGCCCTTATGTAACGCCCGTTTGTGCTTACTAAACTTTAGATCAAAAACAATAAAAACAAATTCATGTTGAACCTAAAAGTACAGTGGTTTGCGTTAATATTTACTTAAGATCTAACTACTATCAATGTACACACTATTTTATAAACTGTTTTAAATTTTATATTTATCTACATTTATATATATTTTATTGTTGCATAATAAATATGTTTTTATTAGACACAATTGCTATGTGAAGCCCTAAACCACTGTAAACAAATAACCAAATATGGGAACATTACTGAAATTCACAAACATTTTTCGTTGTCCGCTATGGCAGCCAACGAAAACTACTGCAGAACCGCGATTATCTAAATTGCATACAAAATTATTTTAATTAAAAATCTAATTTTCTTTCTCGTCTTCCATTAACCAAAAAAGTGTGTATTACTCATTATAAGTATTGCTGTATGAGTGTCCATGACGCAGGGAGTTAGATGGATGTTTTAGAGGATAGAGAAGAATGAATGAATTAAATTGGACGAAAGATCTTTAATGTTACACAAGAGGAATGTTAAAGTGCAAATGTTAATTTATTATTTAGTTATGATCGTGCTAAATGCACAAAAACAACTTCGAACGTAGAGTAATAAAATAAACTTATATTTTAATATTTTCAAAAATCCCACAGCAATCCCAATGTTAAACACCAACCGTATGTTGTTGAGGATACAAAAAATTAAAAGAATTTTCTCAAGATCACAATTGATACTAATTTGGTTAAGAGCGATTAAAATGATATTAGTATTTAGGTATTCGGCATGTTTGTTGTTATAGGGGTAAGTACAAATGCATATACATATGTATCCATATGCAATTGAAAATGTAGAAATATTCATTCATTCATTCGCATATGTTCTATTCGATTCAGAATGTATCATAAGTATCTTAACTCTTAAAGTAGGAGCTGAAGTTTGTTTAGTTTGGTAGGTGTGAAAATGCGTCATGTGGTCATTTACTTATGTTTTTATACTAATTATTATCTGTTTTTCTTTCTTTGGTTTGAATATTTTTTTAATAAATTTTATTGTGGATGCCGTCATTTATTGATTAATGATGTTAAATTTATATCAACTGGAAAATGTTATTCTTTTTTCTTTACACGAAATTATATTTCTTTCCTTTTGACTTTTCCTTATATATAAGTGGTGCTATTTAAGGTATACCGACAGTTATATTAAAATATTTTGTCCATGATCGTAAAAATATAACTTTTATAAATTTCTCACAAAATATTTATAGAGTTAAGTAATTTGTCAAAATACGGTTTACAAGTCTGGAATTAAGGGCACTGAATATAGTGCGGGAGTGGTTTTTTAGATTGTCTCGTATAATGCTGGTGGTACTTTATATCAAGATGTCAGGTAAATAACTCCGTTAGTAATCCAATTTTACCCTATAGGAGCAAGAGAATCTTCGGGTAGATGTAAACATGTTTTTTTACCTTTCCAGAGTTATTTTCTGTGACAGTCGAATTTATTTTTGCTGTACGCTTAGTACAAAACAAGTATGGAAACTAATCCATTTTTTAAAACTTAAAAAAGTTATTTTTATATTTTACTTAAAACTTTGTTTCAAAAAATCACTCAAATATTAATATTTTAAAAGAATCGAAAACGCAAATGTATCCTTTTTAAAATCTACTGAAAAATAAATAAAATAAGCAAAGATTTCATTATCATAAAAAAAAGAATTGAAAATAATACTAAACCTCAGAGGAATTTATGTGTAATATTTCAGGTGTATAATAATAAAAGAAGATGTATGTATGTATGTATGTATGTATGTATG
>JACGTJ010004599.1:1846-15864 GCA_014858695.1 Chrysomya rufifacies | reverse complement strand
ATATATATATATATATATTTTTAATGCTATCCTTTTTGTGGACTCTACAAACCGACTATTAGTTAAACATAATAATGAGAGATATCTGGAGGGAAGGAATTTAAGTTTGTTTCTTATTTTTCTTCACTGTTTTATACAAACATTAAACATGATTTAATGGATAATGAATTCATTATGGCAGAGATAAATATACATTCTTCTCTACCATAATTATTAAATATTAATATTATATTTTTTATTATAATTATTACTTATGTAAATTTCTTCAAGTAATATTTTTATTCATTATTTATGTAATGTGGAAGATTTAATAACATTTTAAAAATTTGTAAGTGTGTTTTAATAATTTTTTTTAATCGTATATTTTTGCATAAACAACATATATTTTATTTTAGTTTATTGATTTTGTATGTTTTTTTTATAATTTTTGTATGTAATTTATTTCATAGTCCAAATTGGTTTGGATTTTTATAAATTGGTGTTCCTAGAATAGAGTTAATTCATATTAAAATTGTTTTTCTTTTTTATTTTTTATTTAAGTAATCAGGCAGTGTAAATTAAATCTTGTTATTACATTCTATTTCTGTTGTTTTAATTATTATCAGTTTTATGTTTCTTTGTCAGTTCCTTTTCATATGATTTTCACAAATTATAAATGAGTGTATTTATTAGTATAAAGACTTAATTACAGCCAAAATAAATCTAATATAAAAATTATATTTTCTGTTAATCTTTTATTATTTTTTTTATTTGAATTATACAAACATTTCAAATCATAAAAAATGTTTTCTTTTCTAAATTGTAAATTCAGCTATATATATTTTTTTTTTTTATTTTTATTTGAGGTAATTTATTTTATATTATATTATTTTTTTTTTTTTAGTTATGGTTCATTCCTTAAAGGTTTTAGTTTTCAAGTCCCGGGCTTTATATTCTTTTATTTTAAATAGTTTTAAGTGTTATAAAAAAAACTTGGTTTTCAGTCGCATTGTGAAACATATTTTTTAATGCTTTCATATAATTTAGAAATACTAGAGGTTAAAAAAATGTGTTCTTTGTATTTAGTATCAAAAATTCCCTTAAGCTACAATTGAAAGGTAATTAAAAATATGAATTGAAGTGCGAAATTACCCTTAAGCTACAATAGAAAGTCATTTGAAAATATGAATTGCTATTGCAATTCATTGCTATTATTTTGCAATCAATTTAAATTCGATTAAAAATAGTCACTTAGTTTTAAATAAATAAGCTACTTTGCGAAATATGGACATTTTTCTAAATTGTATTGAATGTTAAATTACATAAAAAAAATAATAATAACATCTCCTCCAAGAATTGATACAAATCAATGGAATAGGCCTGTTTAAATTTCACAATATCCCACTTTCGTGGTAAAATAGTAGTAGCTTTTAAATATACTTTTTTCGAATATAATTGAATGTTCTAATGATGATTTCAATTGACTTAGGAGTTTCATGGAACTGACTAAATTTTCTGTAACCCAATTTAAATCTTTAAATTCAAATTCAATTTGAAAGAATCTGTTAAACTGTTAAATTTAAGTTTGAAATTATGCGCCAAATTAAGTCAAAACAGTTATTGATAAATACAATTCTAACAAAGAAACCATTTTGAAATTTATTTTAAACAGAGACTAAAAATTAATATTACAAACAAAGTATTTTTTATATTTATTTGATAAATTTTTTATATTTATTTGATAAATAACGACTATTTTTTATCATAAAAATACTGAAAATTGCATTAAATAAAAATCATATTGATTTCGACGAAGAGCCTGATGATGAATAAGCTTTTTAGCTTTATGGGAAAGGCTTGAAACTATTTTAGTTTTATGTTTTTAAATAATTGTAATAAACTATTTAGGGAAATCATTTTATAAATCACTTCACCTCATTTTATTCCCAAAAATAAGTGTTAATTTTTGTTGTTGTGAAGTAAGGCGCACTAAAATTTTTTCAAAAGATAATTAACCCAAGATTTTTAATAACAAATTTTAAATAAAAAGGCAATTTGTAATTTTTCTTTTTGTGTTTTTTAATAATAACAAACAATAAGTAGAATATTTTTCATTAAAAAAGTAAACTAAACGTAATTTAAAAAATAATAAAATGTTTGTTTTTTTTTAGATTTATAACACTTTAGGGAACAGGCTTCATAATTTTGAACAATAATTTTTTTTTTTTTAATATTAATAATAATGAAATAAATTGTTTCTTGTTTTTTATGACTTAAAATTTAATTTTATATGTAAAAAAATAATAATAAACAAAATATAGATTTTTTTGTGTTATATTCTGTTACTATATTTATTCACTTAACATACATTGATTAATTTAATTTTCGGCTGTTTTTTCGCTTTATTTAGATTAATATTATATTTAGACATTTTATTATACTATTTTTTTTTTATTGTGGTTTTTTTGTTTAAGAAATTTTACTATAGATTTTGTTATTGTTTTTTGTTTAATTATATTATATAATGTAAGATATATTGAATGTATATAATGTAATATTTTATGCATTTTTTATTTTTATACAAATGTGATATTTATTAGTATTTTTGTATTTTGTATTCTATTATATTACTTTTAAACAGCAGTTTAGGAGCTTTTAATAATTTTCTTTAATATAAAATGTCATAGATGTTATATGAAAAAATAAGGCGCAAGCACCTTATTTCTTGCATTTGTTTACTTGGTCTATTTTTTTTTTATTGAAATTATTATTACACCATTTTCTTTATTCTGAATTTTAGAAAACATATTTCATTTCATTTCTATTTGTTTAATTAAAGCTATAGTCAAATGACATATTATCCTTAGAACCTTAAGGAGAAGCAAGAATAATGAATCATTTTTTTTTTTTTTTTGCTTTATAAATAATTGTCAAAAATTCATATATGTTAATAGTTTAGAAGTTTGAGTTTTCTTTTGAAAATGGTGTTACTATTGATGGTGTAGTTTTTAAATCTTTATCAACATTATTCAGCAGTACTTTACATTTTTCCATAACCAGATTTGGTTTATTTTACTTTTCATTTCTAAATAAAAAATAATAATATTAACATTAATTTTTGTATTATTAAATTTAATTAATTAATCATTAATTACACTACTCAGCAGCAAAACTAATATAACCTCATTTAAAAATGCATCAATTCTATAAAATGATTTTAAAGTGCAATTTGTTAAATAAATTAGAAAAAACTCGACACATTTCTAAATATCTGATTTAAAAAAAAAACTAATTACAGGTTTTAAATTATAATAAAAAAGTCCTACCAGACTATAACTTTAGGATATAATAGCCAATATTTTATAGAATTTTTACATTTTATGAGGAGATCTTTGTATAGAAGTGTTAATTTAATGAGTAGTGTTACTGTCATCATATAGATTTGAATATGTTTCTCTTTTTTTTTACTTATTTTTGTTTAATATTAAAGTTTCTTTTTTATAATCATTAGATTTTGTGTTTTATTTTGAATATATGTGTAGTTAACATTACTTTTAGTATATAATAGTCAGCATTTCGAACGCCTTTAACCATTGCCTTTGATGAATTTATGGTGGCTATTGTAGGAGCAGTTGCAGCTGCTTTTATCTACGCACTACGACATGGGTAAACCTTGTACATCCATCATTTCGTCCTGTGGAGAGGGACGTGGTGGAAAAGCTTGCAAATGTGGCGGTGTGGCTCGAGCATACATGCCTCTTGGTGCTAAAGGATATTGTAGTCGATAGGAACCATCATGTGCTTGTCTTGGTGTACGTCTTGGTGAACGGGCTGGCATACGATTAGCTCTTTGCATTTCTTCTAAAATTGATGGCGCTACATAAGTGAAACCCTAAAAATAAAACAAATAAAAAGTTTCTCTTAATAAAATTTAAATTCTCTTAACAGTTAAAGGCAATACTCTCAATTCAATCCCCATTTCTCTTTCTAGCACAATACATAATTTCAGCGACAAGCATGATACGTTAAAGCCTCCTTCCCCATTTACCTTGAGGTTTTCAAACAAAATTTGTTGTTTAAAATAAATACAAGGTTTTACGCTTCAATAAAAAATATTGTTTAGCGTGTACAAAATTTTACAAAATAATACTGAACTTCAATTAAGGTGGGTGATGTATGCATGTTAAAATTAATATCGAATTTAAGTTTAAAGTTTATTTTGAATTTTCATTTTGTAACGAAGCTTTTTATTCACTATAGGCTAACACAGAAAAAAATACTAAAGTTAGTAAGAAAAAAACATTTTTTGTTAGAATTCAACAAAGAAAATTGTTAAATTCCTTATTAAATTTGTTGTAAATTGTCATATGTACAAAATTGAAATTTGTCAGAAATTAATTTAAAATATAAATTCCAATTTTTTATTAAATAATAAACTTTTTTCATGTGTCCAAAAAATTCTAATAAAAAGAATTCATTTTTCAACTTTTAAAATTTGCTCCAATTCGAACACATAATGAAAGTCAAACACCATAACCAGACTCAGCGTTTTCGATGCTCATGAAGTGGTACAATCTCTATGGATGACTTATATATGTACTGACGAAAATATTCCTGTTATAGATAATTCAAAGGCCAAATCAAAGTTATAAAAAACTGAGTGTATAGAATACAGAAAAACCTTCATGTGTAAATATGTTACGTTTCTTATTTTAAAGTATTAATAATACACCATTTCCATGAACCCTTAATAAATTAAATATTTAACCATACATTTTGAACGGTTGTTGATAACAGAATTTTTCAATATAACAAAAGTGTTGTAAACATTTAGCAGTGTGGTATCAAAAAACATATTATTTGATATGGTTAACTCATTATTCATATATTACACATGATTGTTATTAAACTTGTTGTCAATATTACAATTCGTTAAAAAATATGAACTACTAAACATTTAAGGCAAACATTTTTTTCAAAATCAATTGATAGTACATTTTTAATTAAAAAAAAATTATTGTATTGATGAAAACAGTATTTAAAGTGACAATTGATTTGTCGTAATTTTTTTCTTCTGTGTATGTTTAACAACGACAACAACAACAAAGAGTAAAGAGTAAAGATTTAAGTACTCACAGGTATATATGTATTTTGCATAAATTATATAAATTGGTGTGAAAATTTATTTGAATAAACAAATTGAAATAAAACAAAAACCATTTGTTTATTGCCAATATGGAATGGACAACAAAAACAAACGTTATAAATACAATAGATAAATAAAAATGGCAACAAAAAAAAAAACAAAAGATGGTTAAAACAATAAGTACAAAAATAAAATTTAAAATAAATATAAAAATCTGATATAAAATTAAACGTTGGGTGTATGCATTAATTTATAGGTGTTTAATTGAAGTGTTGCAGAAGTTTATTCAATAAATATTGTTTAAACTTTAGCTTAAATGATCATGATTTCATTACAAACAAGTATTAACGCTATATTCGGCTATATTGAATTTTATATATTCTTCACTTAAGTTCACTTCACTTAGCTTATACAAAATAAAAAAATCCTCCAAAATTCAGGAAAATTGTAAAGGCTTTTCAAATACAAAATAAAAATTTAAGAGCCGACGTTGTGTGTTTGAAATCAGATAAAAAATACATGATTTTTGGAGTTCGGTTTCCAAATATGTGATGAGATATCATCTAATCCGTTCTTCGTGCCTTTATTTAAAAAAAAAACTCAACTTTTTATTATTAATCGTATTGAAAAATTCAAAAAATCAAAAATTATTAAAAATAAATCATATTCGATTTATAGAAATTCCAAGCCCGTAGAACATATAGAGAGAATTAAAAATTTATTAAATTATTAAAAAGGATATCTTTTTTTGAAGATATATCGGTCAATTATGAATGAATTCTGCCGAATTTCCATAGCAAAATTCTCGCGGAATGATTTGATATACATATTGTACAACGTTATGATCGGGGGCCTTCATAAACTACATACCAACCGATGAATGGACAAGTATATTTCGATTTTTTGTTTTGGACCCACGATTCAAGATTTTAAGGATCTCAGATGAAAAATTTAGAAATTACTATAAGTGAAGAGAATAATGACAAGAAATTAAATACTAACTTAATGCTTATTAGAAAGATTTAACGTATTTTCCTCTAACAACAAAACTTAAATAACTTTTCACAATTACCAAATAAGAGAGTTTCCTTACTGGTAATAGCTATGTTCGTAATTGATGATTAGACCATAACTTCTAGTTAGTATTTAGCTTAAATTAATATTTTTATTAATTCTGTTTTGTATTTATAATTGAAAACAGTGCAGTTATTATCAGATCATTTCAAATGTGTGAATATCTGTTTATACTTTAGTATTGTTATTATTAAACTCAAGGACTTATCGTTGTTTACAACAGTCAACCAGCTTTTCTGACATTTTAGAAACCGCAATCTTGATGACAAATATAGACAAATTTGTTTCTCATAATTGAATAATTAAAGCAATTTATCGTATTGTTTTATACAAGATATATAATAAATATCTTTATCCAATTTAACTTAGAAACTCATTATAGTTGAACTCGGGCTCAAAGCATGATAATTAGAAACTTCTAAATTTGGAGAGGTTGTTCAGAATTAATTTCTGTTTACTTTGTTGCAAGAAAAAGCAAATTGAAATGAGGCAAAAAAATGTATATAGTTATGTATTATTTGCAAATGATTTTATCAAATTTTTGCTACGAATTTATTTTTTTCTTCTTTCTCTCTTAATAGATTAAATTTAACAGCTCTATGTTCGAAAAACACCTAAAAATCTTTCGCTATCTGAGTGCAAATCAATGCCTTAAAACATAACATGTATGTCCTCTCATTAACTCGGTATTACAAGAGTTTTCTTAAAAAGTAGCTATATAATTCTTTTCTCAAAATTTAGAATGCTGTATTCGGCTGTGGGGAATCTTTTATACCTTTCACTTGAATTTGCTAATACATATTTCCTGTGCCGCTACATACTTCATCAACATTCACATTGAATATTTTTTTATTTTCCAAAAAAATCCTCTACAATTCGGGAAAATTTTCTCTAAAAAAGTTATCTATCTTTTATAACAGCTTCACAAATCCATAACAAAAAATGTAAGCGCAGGTGTTGTGTCTGTTAGTGTGGCTTTTATAAGCTAATCTAAAACCACATTTTTTTTACAATATCTCGAATAAATATTGACTAATTTTTCAAAAATACCAAAATTTGAGGAAAAATTACACTTTTGCCAGTACATCTTTTAATTAAGCAATGCGAAATCTTTTATGCCGTTCTCCGTTTCAAATGGTCGTATCCGTTAAAATGTTGAATTGAAAAATCCTACAAAAATCTGGATAATGATCAGTGAAACAATGAATTTCTTAAGCTTTATGAAGCCCAAATACTATTCCTTACAACTCAAAACTAAACTCGTAAAACAAATATTATATAAAGTTGAAATGGTAACATGAACATCACGAATAATGTGTCGCTTCTCACTGTTAGATGTCGGCCACATGCCGCTGGTATGTTGCAACACGAACATTAAGAAATCTATGCTACTACACACAATTAGATTTACAGTTGAAATTATGATAGCTGGGGCATTACACTTTTTCCTTAATATTCAATACACCAGTAATTTTCACATCAAGTCCCTCATGTAGTCATATATAAATCAAAATACAATTTCGATTTGATTCGTTGTAAATTAAAAAATATCGTTTTTACTTTGTGCACATACGTGTCTACTATACTACTGACACATTATGATAGAATTGTATATACTTTTGTATACATTTTATAGGTTATTATTGCAAATGTCCCATTCCCAAATTTAAGTTCAATACGTGTAAATAGTCGATACAATTTGAAATAATTAAAAATAGCGGTTTTTAAAGATATCTAGGATATTTATGAATGAATTCTGCCAAATTTCAATAGCAAAATTCTCGAGACCCTATGGAATAACTGAATAAACATATTCTACAACTTTATGATAGAAGACCTTTAAGAACGATATACGAACTAACTGATGGACGGATAAACATATATCGATTCAGAATTTATATAATTTATAGGGTCTCGGTTGAAAAATGTAGAAATTTCAAAGAGAATGACAAACTTATGCATAAAATCATAATGGAATTAATACGTATATCCAATAGAAACAAATTTATTAATAAAATTTAAACAAAACAAAAAAAAAAAGACTAAAGGGAAATCAAATAATATTGCAAATACAAAAATAATAACTTACAAATGTATAAAAAGAAACGAAAGAAAGAAAAAACTCAATAAAATTAACAGAGTAACTTAAATGAAAAAGCCTCAAAATGTGTAAACTTAAATTAATATAAATAAAAGTTCTAAAAAAAAAATTTGTTTATTATAAATCAAATATTCTTGTAATAATTATAGCACAACACACTGTAAAACAACAATCAGTATTCCCATTTGGCCAAAAGAGCACAAAAACAATTGTATAGAATTCATCAAAAAGTGTATGTAAGAAAAAATATTATTAGGGGTATAACTTTTATCGAGTTAAAATTTTTACCTCTAACAACTTGAAGTTTTCAAATTGACATATAACATACGATTATGTAGGAAATTATATCAACAAATGTTTTAAACATTTCATAATCTCATAACACTATTCTAAAGAAAAAGATATATATACTAAAAGTTATATCCCTAATTAATAATTGTATAGTAGGTGTTGGTAAAAACTGTTTAAATTTCAAATCCAAATACAACAACTCTTATAATAAGAGTAAGCAGCAATTGAAATTATTAACAAAATTAAAAATCTACAAGCAATGTATAAAAAAAAACATATTGTGGTATTGGAATTATTTAATTTATTTATAATTTTTTTTTCATTCCTACTATACTCGATATTATTTATTTTTGTAGGCAGTCTTATAGTTTAGAGTGGTTGTCATTGATTTGCCTAAGAGAGTTTTGCTTTTTATACGCTACACCACCAATAGATGGAGAGGGTATAATGCGTTTGTAAGGATTTATGTAATATAGAGAAATAATAAACGAACTAACACTAAAGTTCGGCTTAGAATCACTTTCTTAGTCGATTTAACAATGTCCGTCCGTCTGTCTGTCTGGACAACTCGCTGTCCAGTTAAACGTATTTAGCAAAGAACAGGCCGCAGTTGTAATGCTAACATCATCAAATTCGGCACACATTTTTATTATTTTGGCCCAAGAACGAAGACTTTTGAAATAGGTTTTGATAGGGCTATTATTTCTCATAGCCACCATACAAATGTCCTCCCGGTATGAATCACAATGCCGATAAATCTCTTAATTATGAGTATAATTTATAGAAATTGAGCTCAAATATTTCTTATAGTTTAGATCTAAACTTAAAGTTCCAAATTTCATTCTAAACGGTCTTATAGTTCGCACCTAGCCCCCATTACAAACTTTCTCCCAAAATGAGGGTTCTACATCGTAACATTTTGCAATATGTGTGGAGTCGCAGTTTTATAGATATCATACTAAAACTTCGCACATATAACTATTTTGACTCAGGGATGAAGCCAATTAAAATTGGTCGCGATCGGTTCATTATTTTTCAAATCCTACCGTATTAAGCATTAAAGCCTTCAACTCTCTTAAATATGAATATAACTTATTGAAATTTAGTACACATATTTTTATGCATTTCTAAACTTTAGTTTAAAACTTCATTCTTCATTCAAACATCCTTCCAGAATGTGGGTTTTACACCATAAAATGGTAAAATATGTGGGTAAAGTCGCAATTTTATAGACATAATATTGAAAATTGACACAGATTATTAGTGTGAACCAAGAAGGAAGCCTTTTAGAATGTAAAAACATGATAGGCCCAATATTTCTCATAGTCCCTAAACAAATGTGGTCCCACAATTTAGAATAAAGCCTAAATATGAGTATAATTGGTTGAAATCTAGTACACGAAATTTTTTTTCAAAAATTTAAGTTTACGATAAACTTGAATCAAACGATTACTTGAATCAATGCAATATTTTACATAATCATATTCTGTCCTTGTGGTGTAGGGTATCATATAGTCGGGCTTGAACGACAAAAGCGCTCTTAATTGTTTTTGTTTTTTCTGTATTTATTAGATCTAAATAAATAAACAAATATTGAAATTGGAAGCAAAAAAAAAAAAGTATACGAACATATATGTATATAAAATATGGATAAATAGAACCCACATGTCAAGACTAAAGTACGCAAATAAACTTTATGATACAGTTTATTGGGGAAATACCAGACATTTCAAGGTTGTATTTTCAAAAACTCCGATATCTTAATAAATAAGACCAGGGTAAGGAATTAACAAAAAATATGTTTATTAAACTTAATTTAAAGAAAATTAACCTTAACATTTCAAGAAATTTAAAAAAAAAAATTTACAATTTTTCCAAAATTTTTCTAATTTATTTTATTTCTATAACAAAATTTTGGAAAAATTTTCTATACTTAAAATTTGTATCGTATGGTAAATTTTCACTACTTTATATATTTCTATAGAAAGTAGTTAGTGTAAATTTTCTATTGAAAGAAAAAAAAAAGTCGAAAATTGTTTAAGGGGAAAAACTGTAAATAAATTATTATTCATAATTAAACATTTCCGCAATATTCGAAATTCAGTGTATATTTTATTCAAATAATAACAGTTTTGAAATTAAAAATTCTCAGAAAAGAAAAACTGAAACGCAACATTTCTATTGAAAATGGGTAAATGTTCAAAAATGTTATATTTAACCCAAATTTTTCATAAAATAAAATCACAAATTCCTTAATTTAGATTAAAGTAACGTTATTTCTTTTCTAAACTTACGTTAAATTGTAAAATCTTGTAAATCTCTAGATTTCAAGAAATAGACCATAGACAAATCCAACCTGAAATGGAGGTACAGAATGTACTGCATAATTTCAAGGATAATCGGGTCTGCCCTGAACGTTGCTTAATATAACTTAATACTGAGTATGGACAGAGTAAGTCTACGAAGGGTCATAGGTATTATTACAGCTCATTATGCAATAGGCGTAATGAAAGCTAAGAGGATCTTTGAAGCTTGTAGTAAATTTTCAAAAATGTTATATTTAACCTAAATTTTCCATAAAATTTAGGTTAGGTCACAAATTCTTTAATTTTGATAAAATTAACGATATTTCTTTTCTAAATAGATATCAAGAAATAAACCATAGACAAATCTAACCTCAAATGGAGGTACAGAGTGGACTTCATAATTTCAAGGGCAATCTGGTCTGCCCTGAACGTTGCTTAATATAACTTAATACTGAGTATGGACAGAGTAAGTCTACGAAGGGTCGTAGGTATTATTACAGCTCATTATGCAATAGGCGTAATGAAAGCTAAGAGGGCCTTTGAAGCTTGTAGGTTATGTGAAGAATTTGATGGACCAGAATCAATTGAACATATCCTATGTAACTCTCCAGTGCTGATAAAACGCAGTTTCAAGTGGTTTGAATGCCAATTCCTAGTAGATCTGGAGGTTATTTGGATTCAAGGTCTTAATAGCATCAGATAAATCATCTGATCATAAAAACAAAATACAAAACTTAGAAATTGTATATTTATCGTAAATATACAAAAATAACGTATCATTTAAAGTAAACTCACTTACGAACAAACTAAAAACCATCGTAAATATCGTACAAAATGATGAATAATTTCCCTATAGAAAAATGTATCTTTAATTTTGTGATTGTAACCTTTATGAAAAGGAATACTTTTCATAAACATTTTATTAAAGAATTATTTATCATAAATTTTTCGTTAAAAGAAAAATTATATCAAGTTTTTTTTTTTATAAAAAGAACTATAGCTAGGAAAATTTTTAACAAAAAAATTACTTATAAAGAAAATTTCTTGTAAATTTTCTATTGAAAGAAAATTTATCGTAAATATCTTGTGTAATGAAAATTTATTGTAAATTTTTCTCCAGATCTCTCTTTAAATGACAATTTTAGTAAATTTCTTGTAAAAAATAAGTTCAAACGTAAATATCATGTAAAAAAATTATTGTAAATATAAAACAAAAAGAGAATTTATGGTAAATATTGTATTAAAGAGAAGGAAATTTATCACTAATTTATGTATTAAGAGAAAGTTGATTACAAATTCTATACTTTAAGAAAATGTATTGTTTATTAGCGATAAAAAGGAAATTCTTGATAAATAAATAATTTAATCATTATATATTTTCTCCAAATAATTTAAAAACTTCTAATCAGTAATACTTTTCAAAGCACCAAAGAATTAATGTACTTTAAGTTTACAGGCTCACTTGGTATCACTTTTAGTTCAATTGCAGAGTATATATAATTAGTATATGTTCTAAAGGAATGTAGTCATCTTTTGAAAAAATCTCACTTGAAATTTGTTAACTTTTGGACCCAAATATGATATCATCATCATTTTATCTCTTAAGTGATTAAATAAAAAGAACTAACAAAATTTAATGAATATAAGAAAAAATCATTTTCCATTTTGCCAATAGTAACATGTAAGCTCTTTTATAGATCTCAACAAATGCCTAAAGAATATAAAATCTATAAAGCAGGTAAGAAATAAAAATTTGACAAACAAATCAATCTGATATTTCTCCTATTTAATTATCAAAGTTTAAGCTGTGTACATTGTCTTATAATTGTTAAGCTGGTTCTGCATGTAGAACTTTAACAAAATTCATGCAGTACGATGATTATATTCCACTTGAGAATGTTTATTAATAATTAATAAACAAATGTATGTATATAACTCAATATTTAGAATTTTGTTTAAAAGCGTTAATTTCTACCTAAAATACTAATAAGAATTTAGAAAACAACTCGTGATTTAAGTAGAACACACCAAATAAGTCAACAAACGATTTTTTTTTTTTATTAATTCTTTGATAACTTAGATTTAATTTTTTTCTTTGCAAATATTATGCATAAACAAGTAAGAACGCTATATTCGGCAATACCGAATCTTATATACCCTTCATATAAATTGGCTAACACAAGAAAATCCTACAAAAATAGCCAATTCCGTTCCCTGTTCTAGATGATAGAATTCGGTAAAATGTTGCACCGAAAAATCCGCCAAAAAACAAGTGAATTCAAATGAATTTCGTAAAACATATAGAAACAATCGAAACATTTTAAAATAATTGAAAATAAGGCTTTTTTGTAAGTTTCTCGGCTATTTAGGAATGTATTCTGCCGGATATAAATAGCGATAATCTCTCGACCCTAAGGAATGATTTGATGTTCATATTGCACAACTGTATGATTAGGGACCTTCATAAACGAAAAACCGACGGACAAAATGACATGCATATTTCTATTATTCATGGGGTTTCAGATCAAAACAAGTAAGAATGTTATATTTGGCTTGGCCGAAATTTTAATACCAACCATCAAAATATAACCAGATCGCAGTACAAAGTATTTATATAATATCTTTTTTGTTCAAGTTTCTTTCTACTAATTAACGATNNCTAAAACTTTATCTTTGTACGTTCTTCCCTTTCATATTAGGTTGAAGTATGCTTAAAAAGGCATATTTTTATGGGCGGACGAAAAAAATTGGGCGAGTCACTACTATTTTTTGCATCTTAGTTTCTGTTACTATATGTATTATTTTAAATTTTATCCTTGTACATTTATCCATTTCATATTTATGACATAATATGTACTTAAAATGCTCCAAAATTACAGATTTTCATGGATTATTGTTCCATAACTTCCTTATTTATGATCCGATTCTGCCCATTTTCAATAACAAACAAACCTTATATATGAGAAATATTTGTGGCGCATTTCGTCTTCCTAGCTCATCCGGTGCGATCTCTATAGTGGTTTCAACAGACAGACAGACAGACGGACATCGCTAGATCGACTTAGAATCTTACCAGGACCCAGAATATACATATATTCATGTTGGTATCTTAGACGAATAT
>JACGTJ010004598.1:0-16515 GCA_014858695.1 Chrysomya rufifacies | reverse complement strand
CATATATATATATATATATATATTTATTTATTTCGTTTTATTTGAAATGATATATATTCATAAAGAAGAATATTGTGTTCCAGACTCTGTAGTTCCGCCACAATATCACTTGTCAACGTTTATTTCTCATTTGTAAATATTGTTAAAATTTAGTTTGACAATATCTTTTATAAATGAAATTAATTTATTCCCATTGTGCAAGTAATCAAAAATATTGTATTTTCGAAGGGTATACACCACTTGGTAAGACATTTAAAAATTTCCAAACTATAAAGAGCATATTTTTTGCGGTTTGTATTAAAAGTAACTGCTGTTGGTTTCATAGTAAAACAATATTATTTGCACTCTACAATGAAAACTTGTTAAAAAAGAAGTGAAAGTTTAAACATGTTGGTTAAAAAAATAAATAAATACAAAATTAAGCAATATTAAAAACTCAAAGTTGCTTATGATATATATATATATATATACATACAGTTTATGTTAGTCTCTTTATATTTATGAAATGCTTGTTTATTACATATATACATTTTCGTATATATATCTTTTGTAAATAATTTTAAAGCTATATATGACGTCTTATGCAACAACTAATTTATATGTCATGATCATATATTTTTATAATGTATCTCAAATAACTAAATGGAAGGGCAAAAAAAAAAAAATACATTGTGATCTAAATCCAGACATCGAACACACTTAAATGGAATAGTCATGAATCTTCTTTAATAGTGTACAACTTAAACTTTTACATGTCTTTTAAATCATATATGGTTTTTCTCCATTAATGTATTATATTATAAATGTAATAAGAAATATATATCAATTTCAGAAATGCATCATTTAAAAAAGAAAAAAGTACGTAAATCTCAAAGTGAATTGTTTATAATTATGTAATAAAAAATATACATAAATTTCAAAACTATATCACATAAAAACGGAAAATATAAAATCATTGATTATTAATTTTAAATTTTTCTTAACTTAAAGTTAACTCAAAAAGGAATTTTACAACAAATTAAAAAAATAATTATATAAAATTACGTAATAATAAAATCTTATTTCAAACTTTTTTATTAAAAAATTTTATCGATAATTTTTAGAAATTCCTAAAATCCCATTTTTAGTATTCCTAAAATCTCAATAATACGGATAATACTTTGCAAACCCTACAAAATTCAGGATATTGTGTAAGTTTACCTCACTTAATAATACGAATAGAGAAACGACAAAAATATAAATTATAGATTTCCTAGAAAATATTTTAATGCACATTTTTTTAAGAAATTTAAAATTATAAATAATAATAATATATGTTTTGTTTCTAAACAAATTAAACTGAAAGAACATATTTACAGATACCATACTAAAAAATTAAAAATTACAGACAAAAACTTCTGATATTTTCTTTTGCAATAAATTTTTCTGTTGATATTTATTTAAAATTCTTTTATATATTTCGTCATAAGGAATATTTATAATTAAAAATTACAATATTTTTTAACAAATTCCATAAAAATTAAATTGTAATATTTGTCTTTAAAGAAAAGTAATAATTTAACGCTTTTCGTCCTTGGATATTTAATAATTAAATCATTTAATATGAAATAATTAAGAAATTGAAGAAGTAAAATTATTAATTACAGATTACCTTTATTTATCTAAGTGCACAAAAAGATAAATATAACTTTTATTTATATATGCGAATGTTTCAGATAAAATATTGTATTGTTATCACAATCAAAAAAAAAAAAAAAAAAAAAAAAAAAATTACATAATTTTTACAAAACAGCATTTCATTATGAATTTTGTTTCGTCATTACAAAACAATATCAAATCTGTATAACTTCATAATATAAAAGAGATAGAAAACTACAACAATTTCTTTTATATTGGGTAAGGTCTGGTATATTTAAAAATTAACTCGTCGAATAAATATGGAAATGTTAAATTAAAAATGTAGGTCGAATATTTAAAATCATTACTTAATATTTCTTTTTTAATTTATATTTTTTAATAAAATGTAAAAAATAAATATTTAAAAGACATTTGTTTATTAAATCCATAAAAAAATAATCTAATACATTTTTCTATTTATAATGAAGCTTTTGTTTTATTAATCTTACAGGTGTATTAAACAAATATTTTATTATAAATGTTTTTTGATACGAAATTTGTCTTATAAAACATTTAAATCATAGCTATTTACTTTTATTTTTTTTTTTTTTGGTATTTTATATTGAATTTTGTGATTAAACAATTTAGATTAATTGGGCAGTTTATTTTGATAAAAAGGATCAAAACCTTTAGATTTATCACTTAACAAAATAATGAGTTTTGGATGACATACTGTCTAGAGATTTGTGATCGATTCTAGACGACCGACTCATATCCTTATTATACTTTAAAATAAAAATTTTTTGAGAGATTTATCCACTACAATTTATATTGCATTATCAAAAATATATATTTTTTATTTTAGAAAAATACTACTAACTTTTCTGAAATACATCACGGAAAATGTTTTAAATTCAAATAAGGGAAATTCTAAAGTATCTACATAAATTATATTAATAGGAAAATATGACTCAATATACCAAATAAGAATAAATATCTATTATATTTACCTGTACTTTTATTAGAAAATGTTAACATCATTTTATAAAAATAAACTTACTTTTTAATTTATAATAAAATAATAATCCACAAATAGTAATAAATAGAATAGGTGAAGATATTACTGCAAGGAATATGTAATCCATTTCTTCCATGTAATTTGTTAATGTATCCATGTTGTTGAACAAAATTTAATTAAGTAACGCAATAAAAATTTAAAATACATTTACATAAATTCGTATTAGTTTAATTAATGTATTTGGATTATTTAATTGTGTTCAACTAAATAATAATGTTTGTTCTGAAGGACAGTTAAGAACTTGTTGATTTTGTAGTGTGATTGTAACGCGTTTTATTTTACTTTTTTATGCAAGAATCATTACACTGTTTAGTTCTTTTGTATACAATTTATTAGTCAGCGTTAAATAACTCATTCCGTCCATGTGTTTATGATACTTATGGATTGGTGCCGATAAAGCCATATTAAGTATAAGAAAACACATTAATTTTAAATCACAAAGTAACTAAACCCATAAATTTCATATTTATTTAAATTAATGTGATTTAATATATTTACGTATATACCCAATTTTTTTAGGAAGTGAAATTATTCATTCAGTTATTTGTAGAATCTGTGTCACATATATATACTTTTAGGATTTTTTTTATTTCACTTGTTTGAATATGTGTATATAATACTAATTGGTGTAATTTTTTATTGAATTTATAATATATTTTCACACGTTTTCTTTGTATCGTAATAATCAAATGATCGTTTTTTACATTTATAAAAACTCATAATATCCAACAACTCTTTCACGCGCAACATACAAATGTAAACTGACTTTTAATTTGACAAATACTCGCAAGCATACCTCTGTATTTTTTGCACAACATTAATCGCTCATTCTTCTAGTCAGAGTACAGAGATGGAAAATGAAAAAAATTCTACTATAAGTATCGCATGTTAAAAAAACACTCCACATCAAATGAAATTGCAGACATTTATATTTATTTTTGATGTCTAAATATAGTTGTCATAATATATACGAAACAGTTGTTATAATATATATCAAATAGTTGTCATAATATTATATCTTTAAACTTAGAAATACTTAAAGTAAGTACTTTTAGAGAAGAACCAATGAATGAGCCCGCTCTAGCAATTCAACTGATTGATAACGTTTATAAATATAAAACAAAAACAGTGGATAAAAAGTGTGAATTTGCCCTTCCACATTTTTATAGAAATTAAAAAATAATAAAAATGGACTCTTCGCTCGTTTAAATATATTTCTATAGTCTGCCGAATATTTTCATAAAGTTTTTTTTTTTTTAAGATTTTCTATTTCAATTACAAATTTTTATCATACTTTGTCTTTGGTTAAGTTTCGAAAATCATTGCATTTAACCCAAATCCACTTTTATGTATAGCATTTTATAAGTAACAAAACTACACAATAAAGAAAATATTATGTTACAGCACTGCCACCTTATTAACACATTACCTTTACTGTCGTCATGGCTGAATTTTTGGATCAGCTGATTATTTTAGCTTGATTTGTTACGTTACCTTTACTTATTGCCAATGTTATGGGATAACTAATAATTCGAATATTTATAATATTACAGGGTCAGATATATCAAGAAATGATTAAATGAAAGGCATAAGACTAAGATTTGAAAATAGCAAAACAACTCATGGACATTTATTTAAAATTAAGAACCAACCTTATAGTAATTGCAATGTAAATCATTGTAACCACCTTTAACTTCAAAAACGAGTGCGCCTAATTTAATGGAATTCGTAATAACATATTTCAAAAGAATTTTTAAACTAAAGATAAATACACTCATAAATTGTTACTTTGTTGTACTGACCTAAACAACATGCGCTGTCTCGCATCAAAGTGAGCGGCTGTAACAGTGTTTTGGAAAAGGATTTTTTTTTTTTTTTTGAGTTGTATGGACATTTATTGAAAATAAACATTTAATTTTTATAATACCAACCTTTTTACGTATTCATCGCCTCCATTGGCCCTTATAAAATTTATATTTTGTTCTTGCCAAGTGAAACAAATACATATTTACATTTGCCAGAAATAATTCAGGGAAATACTACTTTTTAAAAATACTTTACAAAAAAAATGTGATCGCGGAAATCTGGCTATTTTAAATTTTGCTATTGCCAGAAATAATTGTAAAACCGACTTTTTTTTAAGTTATTAAAAATTAAAATAGAGCTCATTCCGTTATCGTAATTACCCAAAAACGTCAATAGCAATTTGTTCATGTTTTCGAGTTCTCCTTTTCGAAGGTTAAATAATATAATAAACAAATAGATTTAAAAAACAACATTGCTTTGTTATTGTCAAAAAGAAAAAAATAATAATTATAATATTAAGTAGGGATTTTGGGTCCACCTTCAAAATAATGTCATCAATTCTGAGATAGGAATAAACAACGTATTATTTTTTATGTAGACGTCTTGTAGTACTATGTACTTTCAACCTTTATATTTTATGTTTGTCAGATGTACCCTGTTATTTATAATTTTATTTCCTAACGTCAAAGTATTGTTATAAGTGTTTCACAAAAGTCGTGCAGTTGAAAGATTTTAAAAATCGTATTAAAAAGAGAAGACATTTCTATATTTGAGTTGAATAAATCGTTGTTATCTAAAAATTATAAATAATGGTTAGGCGAGGACGTTCAGCGAGCCCCCCACCAGCCACAAGAAGGTATGGTTATTATATTTTTCGAAAAATTGTTATGAAATAAAGAAATTACTAGAAATATTTAAAGACAATATTTTATTCAAATGCGTGTGAGTTAATTTTTATCTGATTAATACATAAAGTAATAATAAAAAATCGCTAAGAACTAAAATATTCAATAATGTCTCTTAAAGGTATACAATTTTCTGAAAATTTTCCAAAAAAAAAAAAAATTAATACTATGTGTATGTTCATCAACATTTCTTAAAATGGTGAAATAAGACAAAAAAATTATATAACACCAACTGTGGTTTCCTAGAATGAAATTAACTAAACTATAAGGTTTTGTATATGTACATATTTCTTTAAAGAATTTATTTTGTATTATTGCAGTAAATTTAATATAAAAGTTGGCAATATAATTTTTTTATACTTAAAGAAATAGTTTGCTTTTATATGTTCTGTTTCCAGAGCATTAAAGTAAAAAGAAATCTGATGATTTATTGATGATTTTTAGTCACCGAATGTATGTGAATTCAGATTCGATATCACGTACAGAAAAATACAGCATATTAAAATAATAAACAGGTCTGTATTTCATTGGATAAACTACCTCTATTTATGTATGTTCCTATGGTGCTTGTTTATGACAAGTCTATACCGATTGATATGAGATCTCGAGTTGGTACCGTGTTAAAGTATTTCACCGATTTTCCTGCGCCCTAAATGGCCACTTCCGGAGATTGCGGTCATTTATTCGACCCCTGTAAGCGGTGACTTCATCATCTGTACACATCATAATTTTTCAGCTTCTGACTTCATTTGATTGTAATCAAAATGATATTTATTAATAAATCTTTAAGGCATTTATGGACTTATGATCTCATTCCGTGAATGATATTTGTTTGGGGGCTAGGTAAAAAGGTCGACCGATCATGATCAAATTCAATGCGCTTCTTTAATATAACAAATTATTAATTTGTGCCAATCTTCATCAAGATATCTCTCCGAAATTGTTACTATTGAATGAATTGTTGTCTATTGAATGAATTGAAAAATAGTTTCTGTGTGATAATAAAGATGTGGGAATTTGATCAGTAAAATGGCATTTTTGCAGGTTCTCAGAAGCTTTAGACAATATTATTTTCTCTAAAAGTTTGATGATATCGGTAGTATTATTTCATCTTCCACTAGTATAGCAGAATTATTAATTACGTAGTTAATGTTTTAGTTATTATTTGAAATTCGTGAAGATTGTTATTAAAAGCATTAATATTCCACTGTAAAATTTTTATTATTTTGATCAAAATTAAGATTATGTGTGAAATATGTTTTTGAACTAATAAATGTCTCAATTTCTTTTCAGGTCTGCTCCAGCACCTGCTCCTAATCAAAATGTACCAGCGCGTGCAGCCCCTGCACCGCCACCACCAGCTCCTGTACAAACTGTTCCATCTGCAGTAGGAGCACCACAGCAACCATCCATGTTTCAACAAATGGCAGCGACTGCAGGTGGTGTTGCTGTAGGTTCCGCTATTGGACATACTGTAGGTCACGGTATTACAAGCCTTTTCAGTGGTTCCGACAAAGAAGCAGCAACTCCTGCAGTTGCCGCACCTGTTGCTCCAGCTCAACAATACGCCTCTCAACCAAATGAACCTCAAGGGCCATGCAGCTGGGAAATCAAACAATTTTTGCAATGTGCTCAAGGACAATCAGATTTAACACTTTGCGAAGGTTTTAATGAAGCATTAAGACAGTGCAAAGTTCAGCACCATTTGCAATAAATATCTATAAATTGGAACTAACTAATTTATACAGATAAAGAGTTGGTTGTTTAATTTAGTAACTAATTACAATTATTGAGAGTTCGTTTAATTTATATAATAACAAAAATTTTTGGCATAATTTTAAAAATCTTCTGCATTGAAAAGCAAATAAATATTCCTAAAAATTGGAATAATATTAAAAACAAATAAAATAATAAAAAATGTATTTTTTATTTATACTTTATGCTAAATTTCGTTTTAGAAAATTAAGTAGTAATAACTACCTAAAATCGTAAAAATATTCGTTTTTGGTGAAATTTACAATATTGCCAATGATTCTGTATTTATATATAATCTAATGTGGAAAACGAAATTATGTTTCATTTCGTTTCTAACAAAAACACATTATTTTTGTTTTGGGAATAATTAAATAATTTTATTAATTATTATAATGGGTGCCCCGCGACCACCCACAAAAATCCGTGAATTTGATGTATTTTGTGATATAATATGTATCAAATGTGAAATAAGTGGGGGTAAACGAGAAATTTTCAATGTATCGTTAGTAGGAAGAAACATGGCAAAATAAAGAATAAACTTGGACAAAAAATATATTAAATATACTTTAATATTTTTTGATAGTGGATATTAAAGATTCGGCCAAGCCGAATATAACATTCTTACTTGTTTTATTATAGAACATTCGCTTTTTTAATTTCAGGTCAGGCTGGAATAGATGTTTTAGAACAGCAATAGAAGGAAAAATAAATGATTTTGAAACAATATTAAAGAAACAATAAACCTTTATCATAATTTTACATTTAGAAAAATTGATTACAGCAAATGACACGAAGTATAAGTTACAAAATGAATGATATCAAATGCAACGATTAATATTTTGGATAAAAAATATGTAGCCGTTAGCGTAGTTGGCGATAATGGGACCAAATTTTCGTCGAAAGAGTTTAAAAATTTTAGATGTAAAATTTAACTGATTATATACATTTAATTGATTATAATTGTAATAATCAATATAGTGTTCGTGATCCCACCCTAATCTTAAAAGGGGGTCGTCAATTTCTATGTGAGAATTCCCGGTCTATCTGCTTTGATCCTATTTTATTTGTAACGTCAACGCCAGCAGTTGTTCTTTTTAATGGTATTCGTCAGAAGATTTTCAAATACTGGATTTTAATCGTCCATCGTGAAGACAAAAAATTTAAAAAATGTTTAACATTCAAAGAAAATAAGATTTCAAACTAAAGTAAGAATGTTGCCAAGTTTCTTCCTACTAACGATACATAGAAAATTTCTTCGTTTACTTCCATTTATTTCACATTTGAGACATATTACATCAAAAAATTTAAAAAATCACTGATTTTTGTGGGTGGGTCAATATTCTTCCTACTATCTAACAGTCAGTCTAAAATTTTATCTATATTTTCTTCCCTTGCATATTTAGGGCGAAATATGCTTAAAAACGCATGTTTTTATAAATGGGCGAAAAAAATTTGCGGATCACCCCTATTTTTCTCATCTTAGTTTCCCGTTACTATATTATATATTACTATAAATTTCATCTTTGTACCTTCATCCGTTTCATATTTATGACACATTCTGTACTAAAATGCTCCAAAATTACAGATTTTCATATAAGAGAAATATTTGTGCCAAATTTCGTCTTTCTAGCTCATCCGGTGCGGTCTCTATTGTGCTTTCAACAGACAGACAGGACCCAGAATATATAAACATGTCTTAGACGAATATTTTAACATGTTACAAACGAAATGACAAACCCAATATACTCCCAACATATTTTGATAGTGAGTATAAAAAATCTTCTACGAAAAAGCACAACTTATAATTTTACGATCAAATTGGAAGTGAAAAATATATATTGTACTTACCATATTGAATACTTACCATTTTTTATGTATCCAAATTCCAAATTCATTAAATTAATCTTAGATTTATCTGATTTATGCAGTTAAAATGCTGTTTCAAGGGATATTTATAAGGTAATCCCATTCTTGTTCCCCCCCATATAACATTGTGAACTGCAGGTCACAATTGAAAAAAAAAATATTGATAAAATGTTCACAGGCAGGGACAAATCCTGTTGATATTGGTTTTAATTAATTCAATATTTCACCTAGACGAAATGCAATTATCATAAATAGGGTTTTAAGCCGATATATCAGTAAAATATTTATAGAATTATGTTTTGAGCATGTATCTGTGCCAAATTTCATCAAAATGTCTTTATATTTGTGACCTTAAAATCTAATCTAATATTAACATCTTCCTACAATGGGAACTGATTAGCAATAAATCTGCTTCAAATAGAAGCAAAAAAAAAAAAATAATAATTTTAAAGCAACATTAAAGAAACAAAATAAACCTTTATCATAATTTTACATTCAGAAAAAATGATTACATCAAATTGCTCAAAGTATAAGTTACGAAATTAATGACATCAAATGCGATTAAGATTTTTGATAAAAAATTTGCCCGGTCTATATGCTTTGATCCTTGGCATCATTTTATTTGTAACGTCAACGCCACCAGTTCTCCTTTTCAATGTTATTCGTCAAAAGATTTTCGAATACTGGATTATCATCATCCATCGTGAAGAAAAAAGTTCAAAAACTGTTTAACACTCGAGAAAAAAAGAAGGGTTTTAAACTTAGAAACCTTCCAAAATCTTCGCCATTTATCAATATTTGATGCGCTAAGAATTTGAAATGTAGTAAGGTGAAAAAGCACAAGTGATAACTTTTACGATCAAATTGGAAATGAACTTAAACAAAACAAGTAAAAATGTTATATTCGGCCTGGCCGAATCTTTAATAATGACAGATTTTTATGACGTACGGAAAAGTAGGTGGAGCACGCCTTATTTTTATCAAAAAACATAAAAATAAATATTGTACTTACCATAATGAAATACTTACAATTTTTCCATGTATTTTAATTTCAAATTCATTAAATTAATCTTAGATTTATCTGATTTATACAGTTCAAATGCTATTTCAAGGGATATTTATAAGTTAATCCCATTATTGTTCTCTCCATATAACATGGTGAACACATAGAAAAAAGACAATATTGATAAAATGTTTACAGGCAGGAATAAAACCTGTTGATATTGGTTTTAATTAATTTATTATTTCACCTAGACGATATGCAAGTGTCATTATGTAAATAGGGTTTTAAGCCCATATATCAGTTAAATATTAGAAATATGTTTTGTGCATGCATCTGTGCCAAATAACATCAACATTTTTTTTTAATTGTGACCTTATTTTCTAATCTATTTTTAACATCTTCCTCCTATGGGAAATGATTAAATCTTCATACGAAAAATCTGGATCCTATACGTATATAATAAGAAACATTAAGCTTCATAATAAAAGTGAATTTGATCCGATTTGTATATTGATGACTTTATTTGAAGTTTCATCATCCATTTGTAAATTTAATAAAATATATTTAGAGAATATGGAATGGTTCAGTGTTGCCAGTTTCTCTTGTAAAATTAAACAATTTAAATCTTAAATTATACAAAATTAAAAAAATTATTTAAAACGACGCTACTATTATTTTTATTGTATTAATGTTATTATTTTTTATATCCAAAATTTTTAAATATTTCTTATAAAGTAAAAAACAGATTTTTGGTTTTTAACATTCTTTATTGTTACTTTTCTATTCAAACTATTTTAAAAATTATAATGAAATTGAAAATGTTCATTGCAACAAAAAAATCGAATTTATTTATTAAATTAGAACTAGAACTTAATATTTATTATCTGACAGCAATACTATCTATATTTTTTTCGTTTTAAATTTCTGGTCTTCTGTGGATTCAATTTTTTTAATAATTTTCATGGCTTTCGCTACAACTTCTTCAATATCTGTACATTGATCTGATGCTATTAAATTTGTTCTTTTTCTCTTCCGTGCAGTTGGCGAAGATTTGTCAAATACTTCATTGATTGTTTTGTCAATATCACTCGTTAAACATGTTACAACTGTAGTATCGAATTCACCAATTTTTTTGGATAATTCAAATTTATAAATTGTATCGTCTAATTTGCGTTTAAGTTGTAGTGTTGATGTTATATTTGTGTTGGAAATGTCATTGTGAGTATTTCTTTTATCATAAATTTCTGTTAATATATACTCAGTTTTATGAGATATTTTCTCTGCTTTAGCCAGAATTTTATCAACATCTTCTAATGCACCGCCAGGCTCTTTAACAGGTTTCTCAGGAGTCTCTTTTCCTATAGGTGAACTGTAATCCATTATTACAAAATTTAAGGGTTCATAATTAAGCCACCAGGGTTGTGTTTGAAAAATATTTAGGTCGTCTTTCAAGTAAAAAACATTTAAATCTTTTAGTTTACTATGGAAATATTTTAACATATAATTAATTCTACCAAATACTATTGGTTTAATGATTAGCAAGTAATTTAATAAGGAATAACCTGTAGTCATTTTTATATTATGTAGATTATGAATATTGATTTGAGTGACAATATTACTTATAGCTTCATAAGCAGCTTTTGTTGCGGCAACTTCATCGTTATCTATACATATAGAAGAATATTTCATTAACCATATTTTTATATCTTCAATATCAGTAGGAATATTTTCTTCCATATTAGGTAAATATAGACTCTTTAAAAAAGTCTTTATAATATCCTTTTTTGTTTCTTTTTTCCAATTTAAAGGAAAATACTCTAAACCTAATGGTAAATTGGAATAATTATTCTGTGGGACAAACTCTTTTAGATCTTCAGGAAATTCAGGCATATCATTAAAATCTCCCTGTACAATGTGTAACAAATGGTCTAATGCCTTATGAAATATACCTTTGGCGTGCTCTGGCATACTACATATTTTATTAAAAATGGGGTTTCTATATGCTGAATCACTCCATCTCTGCCATGTTTCCTCACCGAGAGTAATTTCTAGAAATGTCTGTAGATTTAGCATTGAAAGCGCATACATTTCATTCGCATTTAATAAAATACTCTCTTTCGTTATAAAATTGACAGCACTTATAAATAATTTGCGAAAACTAAAGTCTTTTCTCTTGACTTGACATCCTAATATTATATACGAATGTATAAAACCTTCTGTCTGCAATGTATTTAATTCAAGAATTTTTGACAACTCTTCTTTATTGTAACTACAATTGTATGCAATAATGGCCAATGGTACACGTTTTAAATTTTTTGTTAATTTTAGTAAGTTGTAAAGACGTTTACGACTATGCTTATGAGTATCTTTTCCAGTAATGATGCATATAACACCGTCGTTATGATCCCCTTCTGTTGTCATTTCTTCACCTTGCTCATTTTTCGGATTAATGCCACTAAATTTTCGAACACATAAAGCAATATTATGTTCAATACCATGAACAAATGGGCCCGTATCAAGTTGAGCATTTTTAATAAATCTGAGCAGCCAATTATTAAAGAAATTTTCAAAACCAAGCAATTCCTCATTATATCCAGGTATTGTTATTATAAATTTAAAATATTTTCTTTGTTTGGCTATATTATCGTATGTAAGAAGTTCTTGCGATAATAAATGCTGACGAACTAAAGCGTAAAGATTTATTTGATTCTGATTCTCTTTATATAGCATGTCTTGTTCCAGTTTAAGAATATTATCAAAATCGCAAGGTTGTCCTAAACGGTAGCGTTTAATCATTTGCATGTTTTTCTGTTGACATGGGTGTTTTAAAGCTTGTGCGTACTGTGCTCGCGTATTTGTTGTGATCCATAACGGTGTATTTTCCATTAATACTCTTTGTTGTTTTTTCTTGCGAAAGTGTAATAACCATCTACTAAAATAACGATTTAATAATAATTGATCGTAACACATAAGAGCATATTCCTCATTAGCTATATCTTCTACGCATACTTTTATAACTTCAGAGATTAATAAATCACTTTGAAGATCAGAAACTTGTGCTATCAATTGCAAGCAATTGACTTCAATTTGAATCATATCAAATACTTCGGCGTCAATAAAACTATTGAGAATTTTCTCATATTCTTTTTTAGTGCTTTCTTCTAAAATAATTTTTAACTTATTCATACTTTCGCTTTTCTTTGGCTTTGCTTGATTATCCTGTTTCATAAGAGCATTTCCTGATGTTTTAAATTCTAAACTTTTTTGTTCATTTTGTAATTGATCTAAATGCATTTTCTGTCCTTGCAATACATTAATAGGTTCTTTATTAAATTCATTACCGTGAGCACTATTCTTTGTTTTAAAAGGAGGTGTATTATTGGATATATTATTACTTTGAAGAAATTTAAACACATTGTCTTTATTGAAATTATGTGTAGATATCTCAGTCTGCTGTTTAAAAATCTTACCAGTTTCGATTATAGCAGCTCCAAAAATATTTCTGTCTTTTGATTTAATATTATTATCTACAATACCGCCAAATATATTACTCGGTTTTGATAAGAATTCGTTAGTATTTGTTAAAGAATTTGATAAGTTAAAAACAGGCTCATTTGAAGATATTGCCTGTTTTTTATCTTCGAATATATTAGTAGTAAACTTAAAACCACCTGGTGCTATATTTGGTTCATTTTTGTTAACTGTAACAGAACTTATTTCATTACCTGACGTTTCTATTAAAACATTTTTTTCCTGATGTTTTTTACGCTGATTATGTGAGACGGGTGATATATTATGTGGCTTTTTAAACAAATTTAAGTCATTATGCAAACTTGAATACTGATCTTTCTTTTGAATATTCGTTATGAAAGATTTATCTCTTAATTGATCATTATGCAAACTTGAATACTGATCTTTCTTTTGAATATCCGTTATAAAAGATTTATCTCTTAATTGATCCATTGCTGTCCAAGACTCATGCTTCAGAATTCCACTTTCATCGAAACTATTATGAGGTTGATGATTTTCAAATATGCAGGTTGGGGGTAAAGTTTTTCCATACACACACTCTCCTACTGAGATATGTCTCTTCGATTCAACCAGCTATAAATATGAAACAAATATATTTAGGAACGACACTTTCTAATGAAAGCGGTCGTTATTCAAGAGCGACCGCAATGTAATTTTGCTTTATTTGATAAATAGCTGTTAAATCTATATAATATGTATGTCCAATAAGTAAACTTATTTTTGTAATTCAAAATTTACCTTCAATGCTCTATCCATTCCATATTCGATTTCGGGTTTACTAAGTCGATCCAACAATACGCGATTTTCGAAAACATCACATTGTAAACCATAATAACTGAAGAAGCTTACTGCCGAAGACTCGCTGTCAAACCCTAGAATGCGAGTTAAATACGATAGTGGCAAATGCACATCATTTTTACGCCAGTTATGTGATTTTATAATTGCATCCATAGCTCGGAGTCTAAGCTTTGTAAAATAGCCCAGTAAAATACATGCCGATAAATAGGAAGTTTCAGCCGACTTGATCATAGAAAAAAATCGTACAAAATTATTATTTTGTAAAGCATTGTAGAACGCAATGGCCTGCTTCACTTGCTTATTTTTTTGGATTATTTCGGGCAACTGCTTGATCTCCCATAAGAAGTTAGAGTCTCCTAAATTTAATAGTATCACATAGCTACGAAATTCCGCTTCACAAGGACAATATATTCCTTTAATTCTTAAGTCATGGTACATATACTTCAACGTTTGCAAACATTTAGTCAAATTTTCAGCGTTAATTTTTTTATCGAAGACAGAGGGTTCTTCAGCCACCAATCTTGCAGCACAATGAATGTGAAAACGTGCACATTGTTCAACTAATTCTACTGCTCCTAAAGAACATAACTCTTGTTGAGTTATATCTTTTCGTATAGATCTTGTGCGATCCCATACAAAATGAAACCAATCCCCTATTGAAGTCTTTGGGTCATCACACAGTCCCATAACACGATGTACCAAGTAAACCATTGTCATTTGCAAGACCTTTTCTGATCGCAATTCGTGAGATAAAGGGACTTCTTGATCTGCACTACTACGAGAGTACTCTTTCACTGCTTTTTTATGAGAAATTGTAGAAACGCTTTCTTTTTCATCAGCCATCTCGAAGATTGAAACCTATAAAAAATTATAAAATTTATATTTTAATACGTGTGCATATAAGTAGAACAATTTTTACTTGTCTCTGAAATTCTCTCATTAGTCTTTCTTTTTCAGGACACATGTCTGGACACGTTCCCTTTATTGCAACAGCTTTATTTATATCAGTTTGGCGAATTGTGGTCATTCGTATTAATTTGTCTCTTGCATCCAATACTCTATATTTTTCCTCGTCGGTAATAGCGGGTGTTTTTAATATAGTTTCAAGTTCACTACGGACTACATTATCGACTTTTGTTTCTATCAGTGGTGATTCTTGACGTCCAATCGATTGTACCTTAACTAGTTTCATTATGGGAACAGACGCATACTTTGAAGTACGACCTATTACATTTGATTTCTGTTGTACTGTAGTTGATCCTGTAAAAGGCATTTTTCTTTGCCCGGAGGACATGGCATCCAATTCGGCCTGAACATCTGGATCAACCCACTCTTCAGTATTCTGCACATGTGCTATTTCAAAATTTGCATAGTTTACTTTAAAATCTATACCATTAAAGTTGCCGGCATTTCTGTAAGCATTTTCTGCGTCCTCTTTACTCTCGTATTCAACGGTGCAACTTAGCCGCTTAGGACGCAGGATGAACCTTTTAATTTTACCAAATTTACTGAAATACTTTTTTGCAACTATTTTATCCAAAAATAAATCTGGAATATTTTCACATCTGAAATAAAATTTTCGATTATAAATGCTAGATGAACATACAAAAAGCCATTGAAATGCAACCATATCTAACATTTGTTAACTTCAAACAAACAACGTAAAATAAATTAATTCATGTGGATGAAATTGAAATCTTAAAATATATTTAAAAATTCTTATTTTAAAAAGTGTCTACATATCTTTCAAAGTGTTAGATAGGTTCCATTGCATTTAGGTAATGAAATCTGCTAAAAAAGAAATACGCATTTTACTCACGCAATAGCTTTATAATTTGTTCCGGCTTCCCATTCAGTTTGCTCAAGCATTTTTACTTAATTTTATTAAAATATATAATATTTAATCAATAATTGTCCTTCTATTTATTACAATGCCAAAATCCAAGCTAGCAAACATATGTATATTGTTTATTCAAAGTTATTGACAATTATTGGCGCATTAAAGTAGTGTTGTAAAAAGTCAATTCTTTTGATACAAGTACAGTACAAGTTGCCAGATTTGCCGATTTAACTGCATTTAGAAAATATCTTAACCCTATACGTAACAATAATACGTAACAATATATATAACAATATATATACGTAACAATAATATA
>JACGTJ010004597.1:5786-18236 GCA_014858695.1 Chrysomya rufifacies | reverse complement strand
ACATACATACATACATACATGCATAATTCTTATACAAAAATTAAAAATGTTTCCTTTTCTAAATTTCGCATATTTACGTCTTACATTATTGTGACTCTATGAATTGGGATTATATTTTTTCATAGCATTCAAAACTCTAATTAATTGCTATTATTAACTAATGATCTGACTAAACTTCGCTTTAGAAGAGCTTTGCGTTTCATTTNNTACATACATACATACATACATACATACATAGAAATCGAAAATACGTATATTTGTTTTAAAGGAATTTCTAAATATTAAAATCACACCTACTTCAAAATTTTATGATGGAGAGTAAAAATGGCAAGTCTTGGTTAAAACAGTGAATTTTAGAGTCACTTTAATGAACTATTTTACGTATGTGTACGTGCTGAATTGCTAACAAATACATCAATGTTCATATGAGCATGTATGTATGTACATGAGATACATATGTATATGTATGTATTTCTAAGCATGTGTATTACTGCGAATATGACATCAAGTGTCCAGTTTTATTTGTGGTAATATTTCAAAAAGGATTTACAAACAAACACCCCATTTTTCCATTCATCTTTTGAAAATTTCATGTTTTTTTCTTTCTTTATTTTTACAAAGAATCTTTTATTTTTGTTGTATAATTTACAATTTAGAATTTATGTTTTTATTCCATCGAGAATTTGCACATTCTGCTCAAATGTTTATTTTGTTCTTATTCTAATGTATTTATTTTATTTTCTTTTATTTTTGTTACGATAAGGGAGGAAATTTAAAGAAACTAAATATGTATGGGTCAGCATAAATATTTTCTTAAATTTAAACAATAAATATTTGTGGCGTGTGTAGAAGGTCACACACGCATGTAATTTTGTGCACTTATAGACATGTTTTATAATAATGTATATTTTTCATTTTCCCTTTTTTTGTCACTTATTGAATTTAGATTTTGAACACATTGGTAGACCCCAACTTCTTAAACTAACTAACATGCCCGAGATGTTCTACGATATTATATGTAAAAGTGAATCGTCTTTTAAATATTTAAACTAAAGGCTTAATTCTATATCTTTTAAGTGCCAAATATTGTACATCTTTCATTTGAAAATATAATATCAAATAAAGCTTAAATCCGTTAACAAGCTTAGTGCTGACGATACAATTCGTTCATGCAATTTTCTTGGTAATATTATAATTTTGTGGGCTGTTAATTACTTTTTTCGTTTATGTTATTTTTGTTTAAATGTAGAGGAAAATTGCAAAAAATACAAATATCACTGCGCCACATGTTCTTAAAAAAATAATTTCATTGTAATTAAAAACTCTTTTTTAATGGGTCTTTCTCTCTATGTAAAGTCTTTCGTTTGCTTATTATTTTTTCCAAACGTTTCAATTAAGGGGGTTTCGTGCGTGGGTGTAATTTAAATTTTCGTATAATTTTATTATATTTTTTTCAGCTCATTTTAAATGTATTCACAATTAAAAAAAGAAACATATTATATTTCATCTGCCTTGTTGCTAATGCTCAATGTATTTAAATGTTTAATAAGTAAAATTCTATCAGTGTATAAAACAAATTGTGCATTAAACTTAAAAATTTATTGAGCGTAAGTTTAATAATAACTAAACAAATAGTTACTTTAATTTAATTTTAACATAAATATATTTATTTTTACGAGTAGTGTGAAAACACCTTTTGGGTGTAAAGTAAACCAATGTAGAAATAGCCGAATATGCTAAAACATGTACCTACACATCGGAAGGCTTATTAAATAATGGGCCTTTTATCCGAATTTTAAGTACGCAGTTAGAATTTACAATCAACAAAATTAATAAAAATATTTCTATAATTTGAATTAAAAAATCACTAAATAAATCCAACATCGGAAATCGGTAAAAAATGGCAAATGGATCACAACGACATAAATGAAAATGGTAATTTAAACAGCATGGAACTTTATTTTTATTATTTAATTTAAATGAACAAAACTCGCAATAAGCTTACCCTTAAAACGTCGGAAATTATTTGTATCTGGTAAAACAAAAAAAAAAAAAAATCATAATTAGGCGATAAGATATAAATTAACACTTTTGACTATTTGGATATTTTGAGCAAAAATATAATTCTAAAAGAAATATGAAAATTTATTGTAAATAAGGAACGAAAACAAATTCAGTGGTGGGTGAAAAAAATTTACATTATTACACGCTATAATTACTTATAAATTTAAGTAAAAGACACGTATTTCTGTATGCATTGCACTTCTTTTTTAGTTCATTATACTAATATGTACATAATTAATAATATTTATATTTAATGTGAAATGTAAACAAACTTTATTTCATTTTTAACTTTAATAATTTCAAATGTTCTGGCGTTTTTTTTCATCTTATCTAAGCCATAACTTTAAAATACATATGTATATAATTTCCATTAAATATATGTGAAAGTGAGTAAAATCTAAGAGAAACTTATTAAAAATTATATTTAGTACTAACGTAATGTATTTGCTACCATTTCTATTGCAGATAATTCAAAATTTTGTTATAGGGATTGCTATAAACTCTTTTGATACTATTTAATGTTATTGGACCTTCTCAGAAATGGTTTCTTATTGAATTTGTACTAATACAAATATATATAAAAACAATGCGAAATTTGTTGTCTGGACGCCGTCTCCACATGTTCATTGGAGCCATTTTTTCTTTATCATTTCCATTGCAGTTCACAAACTATAAAAACTATGTATAAACGTATTTTATTAATGAGCAAATGTATGTTACTGCGTTTTAATATTTATTTTAATAGAGTTTCAATGAGAAGAGACTTCAGAAATTAATTTACATTTGCATGAATATTTATTTTACAAATACTCGTACGTGTGTACATACAAATATAATAAAAATAGAAAAACATGATTACAAATCATTATAATTATATATACGATTTTGTTGTTTAGCTGCAATAGCAGATCAAAACACTTATCTAAATTGGCATTTTTTGTTAGCAATTTTGTGCAAACATCTCTTAAATACCAAAAGCTTTTGCTAAGAGTCTATATAACTAATTAATGTAATTACCCAAAAATGTATGAATTTTTATTTTTATTTTTTGGTTAGACGATCTATTTACTGTCTGTCTGTCTGTCTGTCTGTTAGTCTGTATAATGATAATTTTTATTGCAGCTACCGTTTGTATTCATTTGTCTACATTTACTTGGATAGTAAGTAGGTTTTACTTATTATTTATTTGATATTTTGTACGCAAAATGCAACCAACCAAATTAGGTTTAAAATATGTATATATATTTTTAATTTTAATGTATTTTCAGTTTATAATTAATATAAATTTAAGATTTTTATTATGCATTAGGCTGCGCCAAAATACCAAAAGCTTTATACTAGAACATGTTGTGAAATATGTGGCTTTGTTAAAATTTTTGTGAGAAATATGTGACTTTGGCAATACAATTTTTTCAGAAACATTCGTGGTACACCGAACTGAAGGTAGAGTTTATAGGACAACAAATGTAATATTTTAACACAAAGTTTTTCCGATTGATAAATAGAAAAATTTCTTTTATAGTTTCTGTTTTGTTCGATTTTTCGAATCGCTTTTCAGTGAATTCAAATAAAAAAAAAAAAATATATATTGCAAATAAAAAATTTAATTCTTTTTGATTTTTGGACATTGAATTAGTATTTATAATAGAATACCTGATATGATTTTATACAATCTGGTAAGTATAATCCATTTTTTAATTTAAAAAACGTTTCTTCGATGCTCCATGATTTTCTTGATTTTCGTGTGAACGATATATGCGAAAAGTTGCGGGTTATGTTTCCTCGTTCAAGTCATGTATAACTTTAACAATGGTCTTAAATTTTTCTATGCAAATTGCGAGCAATGGCATTCATTCAAAATATTCCAGTGATAAAAAATGATTATGCGCACGTAGCATTAAAGTTTTTATAATTTGGAAGAAAAACAGTAATGTGCTGTTTTTTATAACCCCCTTTTTTAATATTTCAACACGCCAATATTGCAATATTGGGAAAAGGGGTAAGTTCACTTAAAAAATGAAACCCTTTTTATTTCTATTGGAAATTAATCGAAATAAATACATGTACATCACTAAAAGGGTTTGTGCAAATATAATCTCTAGTCGAATTCCATGAATTTTCATGTTTATATAGAGCTATCTAGTGGCAATATTGAATATTATTTTTGTTTTTTTTACCAGGGTTGTATTTTTAACAGTGATGAAATTTAAATATTATAGTGGTAATGCTAAATTAACACATTTTCAATAAAGAAGTAAGCAAAATAATAAACAAATAAATAAAAATCGAAATATACATGTCCGTATTTTTGGAATCATTCCTTTGTGTCCCGAGAATTTTGCTATTGAAATTAGTTTCAATGCATTCATAAATAATATAGATATTTTAAAAAACCCGTTATTTATGGATTTTTGGGTTCAAAATTTTAACGGATTCCATCATCTGGAAAGAAAAATAAAACCGAGTTATAAAAAAAAAACTCTATACTTCGTCATAAAAGTTGTTTATGTTTAGTATTAAAAGCCACACATGCAGACACACAACATTATCCTAAATCTTGGCTTTCGATTTGCGAAGCTTTTATAAAAGGTAGAATTTTTTCATCTTTTCCTGATTTCTTTTTGAAGAAAAAATAAATTGAAATTAATAATAAATAAATATATAAATAGTCGCCGTAAATGGTGATGAAGCGTATTGCGGCACAGAAAATACGTATAAGCCAACTTAGGAGTATATAAGAGTATATAAGAAACGCCACTGCCGAATATAGCGTTCTAATTTGTTTTATTATAATTTGATAAAAAAAAATATTCAGAAATAACATTTTTACACCATGAGTCACATTGATGACCTTTTTTATAAGTAACTTTTTTCCAGCGACCAGTGTTATTTATGATGTGCCGACTTGAATACATGCTGTTGATTTTAGAAGTTGATTTAGTGGTGACACAATTGTCATTTGCATTTTGATTGACAGTTAAAAAAAAAAGAAAATAACGATCAGAGCGCAAACCAATATAAAATTATCCATTACGTAACCTATCACCAACAAATTTGCAATAAATAAATAAATCTACGTAAGCAAATATAAATGCCCCCGAGTATCCGTAAGATGAATTTAAGTATTTATGCGACTTTATAAATGAAAATTTAAATTAAAAAAAAAACTGAATAAACTTGAAATATTTTAATTGCCTTAATTTTAACACAAATCTGTATTCATATGAATATATTTTAATGCAATTATGGTCATTACCATATACATAAATATAATCAATTTGAGTTTTTTGTTATTTAAAAATTTATCTATCAATCGAATAAAAAATTCCTCCTTTTTAGTTTCGAATGTCTGTCGATCAGCCAAATTCTCATATTGCTGTGTAGCAATTAATTTTATATAACTTTTGCAATTATTTCGCATAATATTTGATTTAAAATGGTATTGAAATTATAGACAAGTATGCATTTTAATATTAAACAATTATTCTGTAAACACGTTTTTATTGTTACTAAGAGATCAAATGTATATGTAATGATAAGAATGTAGTGTACTCACATTGACATTTTTATGTAAATTAAGAAAAAAAAAAATATCTATAATTTTAAACCTTTTTAAAATGAATAAGGAGAATTGTAATCTAAAAGTATTGTAATCGAGAACTCGATAATCTAGATTATTCGTCGAGATCTCGATAATCTAGATTATTCAGTTATCTAAGAGAAAAGGGCTTTCTCTGCAATTAATTATGGATTGTGAAAAATATAAATCTTACAACAACATACTTTTCACACATACTGTTTGGTGTTAAGATTTTTAAAAAGCGGTCTTACAGTTCTTGAGAAGTACCTTAATGCAACGTACTTTTCAAGACCTGTTTCTCACAAAACTGTTTTGCTGATTTTATATAGATCATTTTGCGATCCTCTTTAAAGAGATAACCAGACGAAGCTAATGGTTTAAGAACACATTTGTAAACACGGCAATGTAGTGCCATCTATTGATATTCTCGAATACGTATAATATTTTGTTATTTCGCCTTAAAAAATCAAATTCTTAACTACCCCTTTCACTGGAACTGGAAGCATCCCTTGCTAAAAAGTGAAATATTTAAATTTTTTACGACAGAAAGGGTGAAAATAATAAAAAAATGTTTTATTTTATAAACTAACTCCAGAAGTGAAACATGTATATAATAAAAAAAATATTGGTACGGAAAACCTTAAGGATGAGGAAACAGGTGTTTTATATCGAATTGATTTATAATTTATTGTAAAAATATATTAACTTATATTTCCAGAGATTTTAAAAGGGAAATAAATTACATTACCAAACAACGAAAGAATTGGTTAAAATCGGAAAGAATGTGACATGGAAAAGAAAGAAAAAAAGAAGAAAATCGATGACATCATTTCCGTGAATGGTTAAAAATCAATCCAAAAATTAATTCCAATAATAAAAAACATACAATTTTTTAGATTCAAATGACAAGAAATCTAATAATTAGTTAAGAAAAAGTCATCATTAACATCTTTAGCATTATATTACATAGATTTTAAATCGCCTTATGTTCATGATACAATTGGGAAAAGACAACGATCCAAAAAATGCTGAAATCACTTGACTTTTTGTTGCTGACAGATTTTAATGCGGTTAAAGGTAATTTTATGCAGCATCATTCCATATAAAAATATTTATTTAATACTTTTGTACATTTTGTGTATAAACAACACGAACATTTGTAAATACAGTAACAACAGTTGGAGAACAAATCAGTCAACAAAATTAACGCTAATTAGAATAAGCTTTTCTAATGAATCGTAAACACCTTTATGCATAGAAAACTGTATGCTCGTCATTTTATTAGTCTATGTTGATGTTGACGCTCCATGACATTATAAAAAAGATAAAAATCATTTTTTATACACACACATACACATGTCAAATGACATAGACGCATTATTTGTCTGTCAAAGAACATAGGAGAAAAAGTTGATATAGTTTTGAAAAAATTTGACGGCGGATGTTCTTAAAAAAAACATTTTTCACTCTCAGTCCAAATAATAAATATGTACAAGTGACAGAAATCCCACTATATTCTTTAAATTAAAAAATCGAAAATGCGTTGCACTTCATGTAGTTTTGGATACTATCACTAAACCTTATTCATCGATATCTTTTCAGTTCTGTAATGTTGAAAATACTGCAATCTAATCCATCTCCAAATTACCTCAAATTCCAAGCACGTTTGTTCCAAAGCTTATATTGATTAAGAAAGTAATTCTGAATTATAAATTACAAGCGATTCTTGTATACATTTTGTTTTTCCAAATGTGGTTTATTTCGTAATTATCCTATTCGAATTATCAAATACAAAAATAAAACACAAATAATTCTAATACAAAACATAATATAACATACCTAACGCAAAAAATAAAGTACATATAAAATACTCTATGATTTACAACAAGTCTACAGTCAATAATTGTTTATGTTTCTTGTCATGTAAGCTGTAACATTTTAGACACATTATGATGTTTAAGTAGTTTTAGAAGGAAAAATATTCCATATAATCGTTAAAAAAAACTGCGACTGCGACGACTTTCCCCTTTTTAGTAGTGATAGACGCCATAAAATCTATAATTTTCCCACGATTTCATACAGTAGACTGATTAGTTCAAATATAAATCATACTTATACATATGTATGTATATAAATACGTTTTTCGATATAAAAAGGTGCGTAAAACTAGTGTATTAAATACAAAATATATATATTAAAACAAATATCATCATTTACCGATTCATAGTATTCAGAGAAAAAATTTGTATTAAGTTAAATTTTCATCAACACTAAGTATAAAAAATCCATATTTGGTTACAATATATTCTCATGATTTTTAGAAAATATTACTATATACCCATATTTATAGAGACATTATAGCAACATTAATAACAAAATCGCCGCTAACAAAAAACCAACAGTATTGTTTAACTCTTTAAAAATTAATTAATCTATAAAAACTTAAAAAGCTATACTTTTTAAATTTTTATACATACATGAATTTCAAGGAGTTTACACAAATTGCATCCTTTAAATTGTCAACGTTTTGAAACATTGTTCTCTCAAACATTTTGACGCAGATTTAAACAACAATCAACAAATATTTGAGGCCTATTTTGCTTTCAACGGCCATAAACCCCGAGTATATGTATTTACTTTATAGGGTTTTGGACGTAAAATAACAAAATTTGCTTTGTTTTTGTAATTTATTAAATAAAGGAAAACATTTTACCATATTAGTACCACGTTGCTCTCAGTCGACTCTCTTAATATTTTTGTATATGGCAATGAAACATAATTTAAATAATGGAAAATAACCAAGACATAAAATTTCAAAATTTTAATTTTAAGATCGAAATTTTAAAAGTTACACTAACACATTTATATGGTTCATTTCGCTGTCAAATGACACTGTTCAGCCGGATTCTATTCCTATATTTCATATGTTAATTTTTAAATTGTTGAATCTTAATAAATTTCATTTAATAGATAAATATAAATTGGAAACATTGCGACTTAATTAAAGATATTATGACTACGATTTCTAAAGGAGGAAATGAATAACAACGATTAAATATTTCCATAGTCTTTCTGTAATTCCCAAAAACAATACAAATATTTCTTATTATAATAATATGTTTTATAAATTTACTTATTTGATTCATTCAAATATATTTTATTATGCATAAATAGGAAAGTGATAACAATAATATTTCGTCATTGAATTTGCAAACACAGTTCAAAGTAAGCAAATGAAACAGAATGTGGTGTAATCTGTTTAAAAAGTGGGTTCCAAATTTAATAGCAGAATCTTTGATGAATGTAGTATCTTCGGGCAAATGTCTTGTGCAATTACCGAAGCAGCATATTGTTATACCTGAAGAAAAAAATCTGTTAATTTCGAAATTTTGAAGTGAGTTACTATCTACACGTAAGTAGGCAAAAATGATGTAAGGACGATGAAGGATTCATGACTTCATTCATTGTTTTGTTTCTAATTTCTTTGAAGGTTTAAATCAATTGAGTGGAGTTTGGAAATACAGTCAGAAGTATGCAGCAAAGTCATTGGGCAAGGATGCGGTGTTATCAATTCTCAATTCTATGTGACCTGTTTTTTAATTTAATATACATTATGCGTATTGATGATGTGAAATAATTACATAATTTTTGTTGTTTAAATTAGATTAGTGTAAATTCTATTGTTATATGAACAGTTAAATCAATTGGAAATATTTAAAATCATCTGTAATGGTTATCTTTTATAAAAAAAAAACTGCTTTTAATTATAAACAACTTTTCTAATACAATATATTTAATTAAGTCAATTACTAGATATTCATAAAAATACATCTGTATTTAACATAATTTTGTAGTTATTGTTTAAGCTGAAAAAGAGCGAATTATTTAGTTGTCTTCCTATGAATTGATAACATCTTTGATAAATCATTTTATAATTACAGTAGAGAAGAGGAAAATAAATATTTATGTATATAAAATAAGGAATCAAATGATATTTAAATAAATGAAAGAAACAAGAATTTGAATGGAAATTGTAAAGATGCCAAATATGCAAACAATTTAAATAAAATTGACTTAAAACCGACCGCATTCAAATTAAAGCCACGTTTAAAATGCCATAAGAGTGGACAGGCTAATAACCCAGGATGGACATTTGGTATGTGAGCATGCGTGCAGTAAAAAGTATAAAGTACGATTCTGTTCACATATGGAATTGGTTTCTTGGTCATATTCAAAATGAGTTAAAAAGTAAGTAGTTTAAAAAGTAGGTATGCATAGGTATGAGCAATAAAATCTCAATATACGCCAGCATAAGCATCTTATTAGTATAGCATGAAATGACATTCAATAAAACAAAAATTTCAATTGTTTAACAAAAGATCAATAAAAGAAAAAGCAAACGAAATGATATGAAACTATGTGAGGATTTCAATAGATTGCACAATCGGCTAAGATTCGAGAATATTGCCTAAGTAATCTGGTCGTCGATTGCTATAATCCTTAACTTAACTAATGACTTTGGTAAATAAACAGGCAAATTTATATTTCATTATATTCTAATTTTCATAAATAATTTTTTATTTCAAACGTTCTAAAGGTAACACATTTTGTGGTCATTGTTATTCCTTTTTTTATTTGAACAATAACTTTTTTCAACATGCATACATACTTGTATATATTATATGAAAATATACATACATACATACATACATACAATTCATATAATACTTTGAGTTTCTAACAGGAGTCATTCGATTTTCGTATTTGTATATTTTTAAACATTAATCACTAATCTTTTGGTTTTTGTAGTTTGTGGTTATATCGATTGTATTAAAGCCTCATTTACAAATGTTTTCAAAAAGCAGCGACAGCAAAAAGAGCCGTAAGTGGTCGATTTTACTTTTTTTGTTTTGATAACATCATAATAACACTGATCGTGTTGGTAAGATAAAGCTACTGTAACATTTTACTCTTCCCGTGTTTTAAAATTAAATAATAAAAACGCTTTAAATGATTCAATATTCATTCATATAAACATCTATATTTGAATTTTGTTAGTATTGTTATTAAATAATGTAAATGTAAATTAGAGTGCTTCGAAAACAGGTCACATTTTAACCTATCACTTGCGTTGGAATTTTCTTCCTTCCCTTTTATGTAAAAATTTGTATTATTTTTTTAAATCACAATCATTACTAGTCATCGTGTTTTTATGTAATTTTGATGTAATTTTGTTTTATAAAATATAAATTATTTTCACGAGAAAACCCTTAATTATTTGAGTTTGCAGTGGATGCTATAATTTCTGTACGAAATATATTTTTGGCTACTTATTAATTTCAATGTTTTTGCGACTCTACTTTAGGTGCAGACTCTTTCACCGGCGTTTGTATACATTTAAAGGCCTAAAAAGTCCGAACATATGATGTTTCCTTTCTTGACAATATACAACAATTACATTTTTAGTCTTTTGCTTTTTTTAAGTTTCCTACAATTTGTATTTATCCACAATTTATCTTTCTTTTTGAACAAATTTGTATTGTTGGATACATTTTGTTTGTTGGTTTTTGTTAAGAATTTGGTAACAATTTGTTTGTTATTTCTTTATTGTTATCTCTGAGTTTGTTTTACTCATTATATAAATCTTATAAATTTTTCAATAATTATTTGGGATCATTAATTTGGGATCAAAGAGTTGTTTGTTGATGTAATATAACAAAAGCTTCATTTTCATTGCTTTGGGTATGATTGTATATGTAGGTGAAATGTTTGTGCACGGTTCCAAATTTTCGCTGAATTGATTGTTTGATGGAATAATTGTTGATATTTAGTTGCACTTATAAATTTGAAATTTATTTATTTTATTTGAAATATTACTTTTTTATAAAATTTGTAAAAAGTACATTTTTAAATATATTTATTCAGAAGTGTGGAACAAATGCATATTCTTAAAATTCACTTTATAAGAAATGTGCACAATAAAATAGGCAGATCAACGCCAATGTTGGCGAAAGTTTTTTAAATACCAAATAAGAATTATTTGGTGTTGACAACATTGGGGTTGATCTGCCTTTTTATTGTGCACATTCCTTATAAAGTGATCTTTAAGAATAAGGAATTTTTCCACACTTCCGAATAAGTATATTTTAAAATGTACTTTTTACAAATTTTATAAAAACTGATATTTCAAATAAAATATATAACTTTCAAATTTATAAGTACAATTATCAACATCAATTTTCATATGTGAAAGTTATTGCAAGCTTTAGAAAATTTTCTTAAAATAAAATACTTTATATTATAATCAATAATTGCACCACGTTTTCCATCACTGAGCTTCATGAGTTTTCATAAGAGAATTATTAATATTTCACTGCTTTTACTTGTGGATCTTATTCTCTTATATGAGTTATACACTAAACAAAAGTATTATCTTCATAAATTTTTTTAATCTCTACGTGTATGAATAATTGACTTTGGACTGCAGTTACAAATAATTTGTAAAAAACATTGTTTTATAACGATTTCACATAAACAATAGAGAAATAAAAGAATTGTTATAAAATTAACGTTTTATATTTTTTTAAAATAAGTAAAAATCATTTGAACATATTAATGATTTTCAAATATAAATAATTTGAACAAAACATTATTGATAAAGACCGATTAGCATTTCAGTAAATGTCCAATTTATACTCAGGGTTTTTGTTATAGCGTTTAAATTGTTGGATTGAAGTGTCAAATCGATATAATATTTTGTATCTTCAAAATATTTTCAGTTATTAATACAATTATAAATAAATCAA
>JACGTJ010004590.1:0-10294 GCA_014858695.1 Chrysomya rufifacies | reverse complement strand
ATACCAAACAAAACTTATATAAGGGGAATATTTGTACCAAATTTCCAGACAGATAGACGGACGGACACACAGACGGACGGACGGACATCGCTAGATCGATTTAGAATCATGTCAGGACCCAGACGTCTTAGATGGTGGGTATAAAAAAAATGTTTTTTATGTAAAATATTAGCAGTTAGTTTTAAAAATTGCAAAGTATTCTTAAAGCTTTTGATCTATTTTAAACTGTTTGCTCAAATATTTGTTAGAAAATTATGGAATGATTAAAAGTTATAAGTGAGATACAAGCGTTAAGTTCATTTTTTTTTAATAGAAATCTCATTTTTGAAGAAATTGGATAGATTTTGCGATATCTCTTCATTTAACTGTGCTATAAGCACTTTTATGGTTTTCACTTAAAAAATTTGTATTTGCATTGAAATTTGAGTGATCATAGATTTAAATTGTTTTTGCTCAATATCTTCTTTTAACCGAGTTATAAGTATTTTTTTGTTTTTCATCTAAAAATCAAAATTTTGGAATGAAATTTGAGTGATCAATGTTAACGTTTAAACAATTTTATGTTTTTCATATCAAAATTACCGAATATTCGATTTTACTGATCATAATTTTTTACTATTTTCGCTCTATCTCCTAATTTTAGTGATATACAATAAATATTGTTTTTTTCGAGAAGAACTTTAGTGATCACAGATTTTCTTAACACAAAAGACACTTAGTTTTTAAGACTAAGTGTCAATTTTCCTTAGCTTTAATTGATTGGTAATCGATCAGTTTTCAATTTGAATAATTCGGCCGTATAACTCGTTGTGGGTGTAGAAAACATGAGATGAAAGTTTTCGTTCAAATTCTGGTAGCGACACAAATAAATAATGTTTTTTTCCGTTAGCCACTGGTATTTCCTTGTTTCGTTGCTACCGGTATAAAACCGGTTAAAATGCTTCATTTAGACCTCTTTAATAACAAGTTCATATAAAAGTTTTTAGTATTCATCATACGTAGTTCGGGAAGCAGAATCGGTTAATATACTCTGAGGATATGTCATGACTAATTTTGCACAGTTTTTCTTTTCTACATACACGTATGTTGCCTTAGTTCTAATGACGAGCATAGGTCCTCACCAAATTTTTGCCATTAATTAGATTTTTTTATATTTCTTACGGTTTCGGTAAATCCAGACTAACAGACACGTTTATATAGCAAGCCGTTTGCTCCAAATCCGATAACCGTGCCATGAATTGTTCCTCTGTCATCCAATTATACATAACCTGGTCGTGTTTGACCATGTTATGGTTGCTTTCCTGAGACGTTCATGAAACCTGTCAGGATATCTTCTAAAAGACTGCATAGTACTTTTAGAATGAACAAAATCATACTATAGGTTTCATTAAACGGTGATCAGTAGATAAGAATAAAGCGTTCGATTTTTGTGTAGGGCTGCTGGCTGCTCCTCCAAACACAACACGTTTATATATCGAGCTTCATATCAAGTACCAGTTTCATAAATAGTTTTACCGCCATCGTCATTGGACGTTGACTACCTATAATTACAGACATGTTTAAACATGTTTTGTTTACTTTATTATACTTACATACGACCTGAAAATACTTGATTCGGAAGTAGTTACATGTTTTAGTCGTTCAATTTAGTACATATTTTTAACATATGTTTTTAAAGTTTATTTACTACTAAATGACCTTATAAAAATATTTAATAAAATATTTATTTATTTGTGAATATGCCTGCTTTAAATATTATTTCGTATTACGAAATAACAGCTGTAACAAAGATGTTTAAGTAAATATGTTTTTTTTTTGTTCAGAAAAAATAAACCACATACATAAACAACATGTATGTATAGCAAATCTATGTATATATTTATAAAAATAACAAAAACAAATTTACATAGTTTAAGCTTATAGATATGAAAAGAAGAAAAACATTTTAACATATTGTCTAAAGAATTACAGTTATTTTAATTTATTAAGGACACAAAACCATTAGAACAAGGAAATTGTAAAATATCATAATAAATATGGCCACAATTTATTATAATAACAATAACAATAGAAACTAATACTCTTAAAGGATATATAAGTGCGTTTGTGTGTGTGTGCTTGTATTTATAAATACATATGTGTAAATTTTTGAATGCATACATGAGAAACATATACAAATTTACTCTTTAATATAAAAACAAATACATTAAAATGTATTAAAATGTATAGAAATAAATATAAATATTAGGTATAAATATAAATATTTGGATTTGTTACTTTGTTATAAGCATTAAAGAATTGAAATTTATGAAAAACAATTTAGAACGATATATTCGGTTATGCCCAATCTTTGCCAATTCAAAACAAAGATTAAAGCGCAGATTGTGTGTACAAAAACAATTTTCTTTAACAATTTAAAGTTTTTTTCTTTACAATAATTCTAGTAAATATTGAACGATTTAAAAAAATCTAAAAATTTATAATTGGAGAAAAATTCATGGTATCGATTGATAGAAATAATGCAACAATTTGGTGTATGGTTTCCAAATATGTTCTCCGTTCGAGATAGTCATATAGGCTAAAATGTTAAACCGAAAAATCAATCAAAAATCAGTAAAACTTTCAGAGAAACGGTTTCACAAATTCAAAATAAAGATTTAGGGTAATATTGCCCTGTGTTTGTGTTTGTTTGTGCAGTTTTTGTTAGTGAAACGATTATTTATTATTAAGTTTAAATTTTTTAAAAATAACTTCTTTTTAAGATATCTAAACCATTTATGAATGGATTCTCCCTATACATATTGTCCAACTTAATGATCGGGGGTCTTCATAAACGATGTACCAACCGACAGATGGACATGCATATTTCGATTTTTGTTTTGGATCCGCCATTCAGAATATGGGGTCTCAGTTGAAAATGTAGAAATTACAATCGGATGACAAACCTTTGTGTACCCTATCACTAAGTGAAGTGTACAAAAAAAAAAATCGTTTTTACAAATTAACCAAAAAACAAGTAGGAATATTCGGCTTGGCCGAATCTTTAATACCCACCATCAAAATATAATAAAGTATATTTTATATATTTTGCCCTAATTAACGATGCAACGAAAATTTCATCGTTTACATCCATTAGTTTCATATTTGTGACATAATACAAATTCCATATATTTTAATCTGACCTAATATGGGAGGAGGAAACACAAACATTTACAGCGTCTTACATTACTGTCTAATGACATATATAACATTTTATCTTTATAGTGGGGGACGCCCATATTTTTCCAATATTCTTCCTACTATCTAACAGTCTGTTTAAAATTTCTTCTTTGTACGTTCTTTCTTTTCATATGCCTAAAAAGAAATATTTTTATAAACGGCCCATTATATAAGTTTTTCGTTACTATATTATGATTTACCTCTAATTTCATCTTTGTACGTTCATGCGTTTCATATTTATGACATATTATGTACTAAAATGCTCCAAAACTATAGATTTTCATGGGTCAAACAAACCTTATACAAGAGAAATATTTTAGCCAAATTTTGTCTTCCTAGCTCTTCTCGTGCGATCTCTATCGTGCTTTCGACAGAGAGACGGAAGGACGGAAATCGCTAGATCGAGTTAGAATCTTACCAGGATCCAGAATATATATGCCTATTGGGGTCTTAGATGAACATTTTAACATGTTACAAACGGAAAGGCAAACCCAATATACCCCCATTATGTTTTGATGGTGGGTATATAAATATCAAACACATATTTTGATATTGTAGATTATAGTGATAAGCACTATAATCTACAATATCAAATCTCCATTTTTTAATGATTTTTATTACACAATTGATGTTTTGTTATAATATTTTGGAATGCATCTACTCAAAAATATTTGTATTACACTTTAGCAAATTTTAGTTTTTGTTTTCTTCAAATTTGTTTAAAAAACATATTTGGGAAAAATTTCCAATATATTTTAGCATTATAGATATTTGCCTGAAAAATAAAATTTAATAGATGTTGTTGTTATAATTTTTGAATATATTCTTTATAATTACAATCATGTGCAATTCATCATGTTTGTAAAATTAATATTTCTTAAAACATTTTGAATGTGGGCAGAATTCAATTCTAAAGAAAATCTATGCACATGATATGGTCGGTTGTGATCTTTGAGTTTCTTAAAGTCTCGTGATCTTTTTTGACAAAATGCCAAAGAAACATTTTAATAAAAGAATTTCTAAAATTTGACAAATTATTTGTTTATTTTTGTATGTTTGTGAAAATATTTATATGATATAAAGAACTAATTTTGCACAAATCTACAAAAATTTCCACTACAATAATTATGAAGTATATAAGAAATATAATTTATCGAATTCCTAAGATGGACTGTGACAAATTTTTTCTTTAATTTATGGAATTTTTTAACAACATTAATTTGCTTCGGTATAGAATTCGGGTGAATATTTAGAATGTTTTAGATTCTCTAAGAACTAATTATTAAGATACTTAATTATCTAGGAAATAATTATTAGTTCTATATATTAAAAACTTTTAATAAAACATACAAAAAATATAATGTAAATATTTTACATGTGATCATGATTTTAAAGTCACAAGAGTTTAAAAATGCTCATCATATCAAAAATATCGTGATATTTAGTGAAAATCTTAATGTCAACAATGTTTTTATATTTTGTATATATTGATATATATTATTTTATTTAGACATGACAATAACATAACAATATACACATGACTACCAGATACTTTTTATCGCCAATCCCAAAATTTCTAAATAATTTCCACAACAAATGGTCAAATCCAAAACTTATTGTTTTTATTAAAATTATTAATATTGTAACAAATAAAATTATATCCAAAATGGTTGAATCTTTAATAAACACGGAATGGCAAACCCAATATACCACCATCATAAAAGTCAAATTTAGGGTTTTTCAATTTCGCTTAATTTTAAGGGTACATTTTTTATATCCACCATCAAAAAATTATGAGAAATATACTGACTTTGTCATTCTGTTTGTAACATATAAAAATATTCTTCTAAGACTCCAATGTGTATATTCTGGGTCCTGTTAAAAGCACGATAGTGGTCACACCGATGAAGGCAAATACCCATAAAAATGTACTATTTTGTAGCATTTTATTGTATAGCTTGCCATAAAGACGAAACGTAAGAACGAACAACGATGAAGGCATGGTAATAAGAAACTTGAATACAATTGTCGAGATACTCCCCCTCCTATGATATACAAAAATTTGTACAAATATCTACAAATATTTGTTCTCACAATTTGTATTGTTTTAAATCCTGTTTTTCGTTCTTTATTTACGTTGCACCCAGTCCTAAACAACTAAGCTTTGTCTAGGACTGGCCAAATTGTCCTTCAAACTAAGCAGTCTAATCTATTCCTCCATTTTTTGATTAGAGTTTTCCAAATCCTGTTTTTCGTACTTTACGTTGCACCCAGTCCTAGATAACTTAGCATTATCTAAGACTAAGTGCAACGTCCTATGCAGTCTAATTTATTCTTCCATTTTTGATTAAATTTATCAAGGATTTATTCCTTGGTCTTCATAAAAATGAAACCTAACGGTGGCCTAATCGTTATTTAATTTGAATCAAATGTTCAACTATTGATTAAACATTTTCAAAATAAATTTATGCAATATTTCCAAATATCACCAATTTAAGATCATTTGTGAGATTATTTTCCTTATATTAATTAAATTTTTTATATTTTTTACTTTAACATTAAAAACTTTAACTTTATTTGCTATTGTATTATAAAAATTGATTTAAAAACCCACTAAATAAACCATTATCATCATTATAATTAAAACTATTGAATAAATTCATTTTTGACTTAGGAGTTGCTGGTGTTGGCATTGTTTCGCCTAATGACCATAAGTTTTGATTAGAACCACCAAATGGATGTTCTAATAAAGCTGAATTTCCCGTAAATGCACTCATATCGTAAAGAGTAGGTATTTGTGAATTACTCATTGACATTAAGGGACTACTTGAACTTGGCATTGACATAACGGATGACGAAGCCGATGATATTGGTAAAGTTGAAGTAAATTCATCAGTTCGTCTTAAATTATTTGAGGACATAAATGTTGAAGGATTTAGATAAGAATTACTCCAGTGCATGGGATAGAACATAGTAGACGATGAAGATGTTGAAGGTGAACGTAAGAATGAGGGCGAAGAAGTAAGAGGTCGATAGTAGGTCGTAGCTGTAGGCCAGAAATGAGAATTATAATAATTCATTTTGCCATTACGTTGATTGATTTTTCCAGTAGGATCTGAAATTGTTTTACCCTTAAATACCAATTTTTTGTTGTTTTTATATTTAAAACTTACTTTGTTTGCCTTTAATTTTAGCATTTTGTGTTGATTTTTCATGTTTTATATTACGTCTTTGTTTCTTAGCACCTGCATCAACAATATCCAAATTCAATAGACAAGCCAGGACTACAAATAAAACAAATAATTTTATGGAATTCATTGTTAAATTTTTATTGAAATTTATTATAATGCGTTAATATTTATTTGGTATTATTCTTTTACAATTAAACTTTGCGTATAATGTCTCTATTTTATGTTTAATCTTCTTTTATAATAATAAATTTTTAGCAATTATAAAATTAATTTAATTGCTTTTTAAGCCATTGAACTTTAATTTTTTTTATTGGATTTGTTTCAATTTTTCAGCTAACAATTGCCAATTTTATAATTTTAATTGCTTTAAGCCAAAATCACTTAAATCATGACTCGATGTAACTTGAAATGATTGTTGAATTTTTAGGTGTTAAAATCCAAGCTTCCATTATATACTTTTTTAAAACCGTTGCATATTTTAAGACATTTAAAAATAAGTATGCTACCTATTTTGAAGCTATTATTTTTGAAACCCATATAACAGTCATGTACAATAAATTAAAATTTCACTAACCTTCAATATAAAATATTTTTTTTTTACCAAAATTGTACCAAATATAAAAAGAACGGAACTAAAATTAAACTAGAACTGGAACTGAACTAAAACTAAATTTGAACTGAACTAGAACTGAATAGAACTGAACTAGAACTGAACTAGAACTGAACTAGAACTGAACTAGAACTGAACTAGAACTGAACCAGTTGTTGGTTGTCTTCCCAAGCATTCTTCCAATATGTTAATAAAAATATATTTAAAATGTTAAATCACACAAGTTTTTCAAAAATATACAATTTTGTTATATTTAATATTGTATTTAAAGTTATAATGATCCCTTTATTGTTATTAAGATTTACTATGGAAAAATATGTGGAGTATCTATTAATTATTTCAAAGAACTTAATATTTATAATACAAAAATACTAAAAACTAAGTTATGCTCAAGTTTATATAAAAAAGATTTCTATATGTATACATTATTAAATTAATAAAACATATTTTTCATAATGTGTCAGAGGTTTCTTTAAATGATCATGAGCCAAAGATAGACAAACGGGATTCTTTTTAAAAACTCCTTGAGATTGAAGGACTGCATGGGGAGCACAACGCCAAGGATCATTAGTATCTTCTTGCCATTTCAATAAACGTTGTTTTAACTCTTTTAAAATTCCTTTATATTTAGGTTTATCCACCAAATTAAAACGTTCCAAAGAATCACTTTTGATGTCATACAATTCCCATTCTGGACGTTGATAATATGAAAGTAAATTTTTATACCAAGCTAAGGGTTGATGATTAATGGTGGCATTTAATATCTGTTGGAATGTAGGTGAAGTATAGAAATCTTGATCGATCGGGAAGTACGACCAATAATTGAGATTATGTATAAGTTTAAAACGTCTAGTACGTATCATACGCATGGGGTAATTCATAGTAATTTCATGGTAATTATGTGACCCAAAGACAGCATCATTTTCTGAAGGTTGTGGTTCTTGTTTTAGTAAAGGCAGCAATGATTTGGTGTAAGGTGTTTCGGTAGTATTATCTTGTGTTACTTGTAAAGCTTCTAACACAGTTGGATATATATCAAGCAAACTTGTCATGGCAGCAGTAGTTTGTAAATGACGATCTTCTGTATTAGGTGAGGCTAAAATAAAGGGTGATCTTATGCCATGTTCATAGAGATTAGTGCGTCCCATGGGGAAGGGTGGTCCATTGTCAGAAGTAAAAATCACCAAAGTATTTTCATCAAATCCCATATTTTGCAATTCTTTAAGAACTAAACCAACACCTTGATCCAAACGTGACATGGTCATATATTGCGCTGAAAGTTCTTGTCTAACAATATCGGTATCTGGTAAATAGGCTGGCACTTGCAAATTACGCCAATCATAATAAATAGGTTTCCAATCGGGTATAGTTCCCATGCCCTCCTCACCCGAACCCCATCTTTCACAAAATTCACCATATTGTGGTGTTATATGACCACATCTATGAGGATCATGAAAAGCTACCATTAAAAAGAATGGTTTAGCATCATTTTTGGCTTTTTGCAAAAATTCTCTAGCGTATAATTTGATGTTGGTTATATTGCGACCAATTTGATTGATAGAATGGTTTTCTTCGGTTTGTTCATAGTCAAATTTAAAATCACTATTAGAACCCACATGTTTCTTGCCAATAATACCACTTAATACTGATCCTTTAGTCTGTTCTCTCAAGACATTCGGCAAGGACTTGACGCCAGGAATAACATTAAAATTGTGTACACCTTGATGTAAGCCATACATGCCATTGGCATGGCTTACCTGTCCAGTTAGTATTTGAGCCCGACTTGGTGAACAACTGCTGACCGAAGTGAAAGCATTATTGAAAAGTAAACCCTTTTTAGCTAAATTGTCCAAATTTGGTGTCTGACAATATTTGTTTAAATAAGCTCCCATCTCGAAGCCAGCATCATCAGCCAGTAACAGTAAAACATTTTTAATTTCTCCAGCCCACGAAAACGACACAAGAGTTGTGGCAACAACTAGAATTTGCCATATATTCTGCATAGTTGTAGATTAAAATTCTTTTTATCACATAAAAATAAAATGAAATCATTATCATATTAAAATTAAATATTTAGATTTAACTTACTAACTTATATATCGTCTTATAGAGTATTAAAGACCATTCTCTTATGCCTTTGAATTGAAACTGACTTGACTTTTACATTCTAATCTTATTTTTAAGTGAACTTTCTTTATTAAAAAAATAAAAATAAAAACAGAAAATGAGTGTTTACGTTCATTATAAGCGGTTTCAATTTTTTTTTATAAACAAAAAAAAAAACTCTCCTGCAGTTTCTTTTATTTTTTTTTTTTTTTGTATCTTTTGATCTTTTATTGTTTTATATTTTCTTTGTATTTGCTATTATTGTATTCTGTATCAAACATCACGTTTTGAAATTGTATTGAATTTATCTAACTCTAACCAGTTTTTAAAAGTTTGAACAGATAAGTGCTTAACAAAGCACCTGGACAATAGGTTGTAATATTAAGTATATTCTAATTTATTAGTATGAACTATATATTATTCTATAGTATGGAATATAATCTGAACTATAGACTAGTATACAGCCTAGTCTATAATCTAGTTAAGTATGTAGTCGAGTTTTATTATGGACTTATAGTCTGATATTGAGTGTTTGCTTTATAGTCTAGACAACAATATATTTTATAGTTTGAACTATAATCCATTCTTTACTCTGAACTTTAGTCTATTAGATATATTGGTTTGTCTACTCTATAGTCTGAAAAATCTATTCCATAGAAATGTAGTCTAACATTGACTAGTTAGTTCTAACTGATATCTAATTTGAATAAAATTCTGTACATAATATTGAATGTTGAAATGTTGGACATTGCTGAATACTACTCAATAGTTTAGTCAATTCTGTCTCACATTGTGTTCTCAATAATGGTTTTCTCTTTTTATTAAAAGTATAGTGTATACTCGTTAAGACGAATCAAATTAAACTATAATCTAGACTAAGTAATGTATTCCACAAGATACTCAGAACTCCATATTAACTGTACTTTATTTGTAGATAATAATACGAAATACATATAAACATATTTTTCATCTTGAAAATTGCTTATTTCTATAGAAATATAAATATTTGTAGTAATAGGTATATAATTATATACATAAATAAATTTTGTTAAATTAATAAAATATTTTCAAAATGTATGTATTATTTGAAATAAAGTTTAAAAAATATTCATAAAATTCAAAAACGCCGCATAAAATGCTATATACTACTATCTGAATACAAACAAAA
>JACGTJ010004588.1:10301-22075 GCA_014858695.1 Chrysomya rufifacies | reverse complement strand
TCTAGTTCAGTTCTAATTTAATTTTTGTTCAGTTTTGCTCTAGTTTTCTACGAAAATATAAAAACTTTTAAAAAATTATCTTCCACATGATAAATTTATTATTATTAATATTAAAGGTTTCAATTCCTTTTTCGATTTCTTTGATCCCCCAACTCTACCGGATAATCCAGAAGATCCCACATATTCGGATATAAACGTAAGTATTTGAAGGAATCAATTTACTCCTACTGTTTTTAAATAATTTTCGTTTTGATTAAGGTAATTTTACAAAACGATTTCGAATTGGGTTTCTATTTAAAAGAACGAGTCATACCTAAAGCAATAATGTTTTTTACCGGTGAAATTGCTGATTGTCTTAGTTCTGATTCAGAAACTGATAGCGAAGAAGAGGTTTCTGATGATAATGCCATTCCTGAAGATTTAGCCGCCAAATTAGTAAACAAACATTGAAAATTTGCGTAAAATATATATTTAGAGATTACAGATTTTATTATGTTTTATATAAGTTTTTGAAATTATTTTGATTTTATGACTAAACTAAATACTTTTTTTTTTTTTGTTTTGTTTTATGTTAAATAAAATATTTTTTGAGATAAACATTAAAATTTGGTGGTATTAACAATAGAAATTTTAAGTTAAAAGTTTTACAAGTTTGTTTTTAAACATTAAAATTGGTAGTAATTAAAATAATATGAAATGATTATTTCGAAAATAAAGGAAAAAGAGAGTGTTGGTAAACTTATGTTAATATATTTTTTCCATTTTTAAATTATATATATAGAAATTGGTTGAAATACTTTAACAACCAATATTCTACAATAAAAAAATGAAGATAAGATGGGAAAATTGTAATAACTTACTTAACTTATAACTAAAAAATGGCTCTAAATAAAATCTACATTATTTTAATGTACTTTTTTTAATGTATTATGAAAATAAAAAGGAATTTTATATAAAATAATAATTGCTCAACATGCTTCGATTTATACACAAGCAAATATTTCCAACATTTTGCTGAAAAAAAAGAAATTCCAAAAAAATAAATATTTTAAACATAATCTTGTTTTAAAGTTATTTTTTAAGCTTACCTTAAACTTTCCTACACCAACATATTTTGTTCAATCAATCAAGGTATACGAATGATTTAAATGCTTAATAATCATTTGTTCATTCATTTAAAAAAATATTGTTTTGCTCTAAATACTGTTTCAGGATACTAAAGTTTCAGTTTTGGCTAAACCCAATAAATGTTCAGCCACCACTTTACACTCAGGCTTCAATTCCTTAAAACGTTGCAATCCCTTTAAAGTAACACTTGTACCACTAACATCTAAGAATACCAAATGTGGTGAACATTGCACTAAATGTTGCAATGAAACATCTGTAACAGATTTATAATCTCGTACAGAAAATCGTTCAAAACGATTTTCACTAGGACGATTATTAAAACGTATCCAAATAACACCCTGTTGTACTGGTTGACGAGCACGTCCAAAACAACATACGCCTCTATCAGATATAGTACCACGTGTTTGCTGACGATTCGAGGAAGATAATGAGAAAAGGTTCAAATGATATTCAGCACCATTTTCTTCACCAAATAAACGATCGGGTCCTCCTACGCCTACAACACGACCCAATGGATTAACTATATCCCAAAATAGATTATGACGCATCATTTGCTCTATAACAGGGGGAGGTGATTGTTGTTGTTGAGGATTTTGCTGTTGACCCTGACCGGGCAGTCTTAAATGTCTCAAATTGTTATGATCGCGTATATTGAAATGCACAGCATTAGGTGAAGTACGATTACGTACATCCAAATAGAAAATGTGATCGGGTCGTGGCAGAAAGCGACTACGTGGTGGAGTATTTGTACCGACTATAGGTACAACGTAAGGAGATAAACGAAAACCAGCTGAAGATGGGCTAGGAATTGAGGGTGAGTTATTATTATCAGCAGTTGTGCTGGAACTGGGTGATGATGTTGATGAAGAAGATGAAGAGGAAGAAGAAGATTCACCTTCATGTATAGTTACAGTTACAGGTGTTGATGTATTTGCTTCTGTTGTATCTGACTTTTCTACACTTCCATCATTATCTTCGGCCACACTATTAGAAGTCGTGGGAGTTTCCATTTTTAGTGACAAACCATTAGAACAAGTAGGTTTTTCTGTGTCTTCATTATTCACAGTTTTATTAGCTTCAACATGCATAGAAGTTTCCAACAGTTCTTCCGGCTTATTTGTACCATCTTCAGGACATTGTAAATACATCTCTTTTAAAGTTTCCACAGCATTAAAACACTGTAAATCTGAATCATTTAAAGGAGTATCACGTAAATCTAAAACCTTGTAAAGAATATTAGACGTATTTAAATCTTATTTAAATTATTAAACTTACTTCCAATTGTTTAAAACCATGTCTGGCTGCTATACTGCCATATGGTATAAATTCTTGCATTTGCCAGCAACCTTTAAGACTTAAATAACGCAATACCGGTAATTTTGATAAAGGCATTACATAGTAAGGATCAAACCAGGAATTATTTTCTATGGCCAATTCTTCTAAATTTACAAGGTGTGTGTCAATACCGGTAAACAGCGATTTGTTACTAACTACTCGAACATTGCAAGTGTTCAGTACCAAACGTTTAAGAGTACAGGGGAAATCTTTAAGAGTAATCTAAAAAATTAATAATTATCAGTATGATGTATTCCAAAATTCTAATAAAAATAGATAACGTTTTAAAAATTAAGTTACGTTAAAAAAGTGATTTAAAGATTAGGATATTGGCTTAGAAATCAATTCGAACAAGGACACTATTTATATATTACCTGATTGAAATCCAATGTTATACCATACAACTCTAAAGTAACCAATTTGGTACATCTTGTGGTTAAGGAGTTGTGTATAGTTTGATTAAAATGTTGTATTTCTCCTTCAATATGTTGTGAGGGAGATGGTCCTCTTAGTTTAATAGTTCTAGTTTTATCATAAGACCTTTCAAGCATATCTTCTAAAATTCCTAAAGGTAATGGTTCTTGACTAAGATCAATATTTTCCCAAAGACGTTTGTCCATAACGAATTTTTGAAAACGTTTACAAACACTATAACCATTAATTAACGAAAAGAAATTTAATATTTGCATTAAATATCATTAAAAAGTTTCTTACTTCATTAATGCCATTAAAGACCAAGTATCCAAAAATTTGAATATTTCATATAAAACTTCATCACATAAATCTTCCAACAAGAACTGTGATTGGAATTCGTGCTCATCTTCTTCATGGTGTTTAACCACATCAACCTGTGCGGCAACTTGTTCCGGTAATTCAACATTTGTTTTGATTTGTGTTGTTGTATCTTTAAAGTTTTCTTCTAGTTTTTGTTGTTTTGCTTCAACCGTATGCATTAAAGTCTCTATTGTTGCAGCAACCAATGTTTTCTTTTTTGGTGACTCATTATCTGCATTTTGCGTAGAAGAATAGCGGCGTTTACGTTTATTAGCCATTTCTGATCTGAAATCTCCATCATCTTGGAGTTTATCAGATTGCATACTATCCATGACACAATTTGCTACTTTGTAATTTTAAAGCAATTAGAAATTTTCTTAATAAAAAAATATTACACGTAACTTTGTTGTGTGTATGTATTTTACGATGTTTTCTTTTGTTATCAAATACTTACTTTTTATCTGTTATTTGCGCTTTGTATAGAGTTTTGGTAAAACTTTGATTTAATTATATTTATTTTAGCAATAAATTGATTATTTTATAAATTATTTAGTTAAAATATTTGTTTAGCAAGAAAAAAAATTGAAGCGAATTAAATGTAAATACAGAACAGAAACCTGCGCCGTTTAATTTTTATGACGGCGGATTATTTATTATGTTATAGGGTTTTTCATTAAAAATTGCAATTTTAACATTTGAAACAATTTTTTTATTTTCATATATTTATTAACAATATCTAGCAGATAAATATTGTTAATAAATATATTACAGTTAAAATTTGAGCAAAATCGTCAGAGCTCTTTTTGCACAAAAAATTTTACTTATATACAAAAAAAAATTTCATTAAAAATTTTAAATTTTTAAATTATTTATTGAATATTTCAAAATTGTTCAAACCAAATGTCTACATGTAAATACCAATATATGATATTTTGTTCCAAAATATAAAAAATTATAAATTCGCATAAAACAAAACTTTGTAAATATAGTTTTTTTTTCTCTTATTTTAAAACAATTGCTTAATGAAACACCAAAATTGCAGGTTTTTAATGTCTCCTTATATGGTTTCGACAGGAAGGTCAAGGCCAAGAAAAAGGATTGGCCTTGATCTTAGACTGGGCAACAATTCCAACGGATCGAGTGAAATTGAAACGGTTGGATAGCTAAATATATGTTGAGTGTCGTGATCACATTCTGGGCATAAATTTTAAAGAAGACAAGGTTTACGCGGGACCTGTAGGAGTTAAACCATGTGGTAGGCTTGCAGGTACATCAAAATGATGACATAAGCCAAAAAGTTTAAATGCAGAAAACCACTGATTTGTTTATTCATGCTCACTCAACTTGAACAAGTTCTATGTTCGATTTTTTAGCAGTAAAATTTTTAAATTATTCAACAAATACTTAGTTTACTGGAAATTGCTGGAACAGTAAGGGAACGGACCTATTAATTCGTACGAATTATAAACGTTGCCAAAATTAATAATATTGAGTTGCCAACCCTTATTACTTGCACCATCTCAAAAATATATACGACTTAACGCAGGTGGTAATTTAAATCGGCTATAATCTCTGAACAGCTGTTCGAAGTTTTTTTTTGGGTCTACTGCATGCGGCAGAAAGTGTTGTGGGAGAAGGAAAAATTTTGTTACAAAACAAATATTTTAAAATAAAATTATAATAAATCTAAAATAAGAACATGTCCTTGATAAAACAAATTAAATTATTAACAAATGTACGCAATGCCGCTTTTAAAACCGCATTGAGAACGGCATCCACCAAAGGTATAACATTGTCTTATGACAAGGATCCCCAACCTTTATTTACCGATCCAGAAACACAAAAACTACTTAAATCAATTACTCAGCTTAATTTGAAAAAAGTATTTCGCAAACATACCGTTAAAGATAATTCCGTGGAATATAAATTTATGACAACCGAAGAGTTGGAAGAAGAATTTGCTAAAACAGTCGAAAAAGCTAAAGTTAAATTACAAATGCCTCCCGTGGTAAAGATCAAAGAAGACGAACAGAAAATTATTTCAGAAGATAAAGCCCTTAAGGGATTTTCCAATACGAAATTCGTTATAACCGATATTACTTTCGGTGTACGTCATACAGAACGTAAAGTTGTGGTACGTGAAACGGATGGCACTTTACGTTATGCTCCCATGGATGTGGCCAAACGTATGAAACAGTTGTATGTCCCCTTAGAAGGCCGTAGTATACAGACCCCTAAAATGTTTGAAGACGAACATTTGCAAAGATGTTTGGATGAACATAAATACGAATTCATATTGGATCGTCTTTTAGTTCAATACGATCCATATGAAGAAGATTTCCATAGAATTAGCGCTAAGGTATACCAGCATTTAAATGAGACCAAAGAATTTGATCAATTACGTTCAACCAGACACTTCGGTCCCATGGCTTTCTTTTATGCCTGGCACAAATCTATTGATGATTTGTTGTATGATATGATCAAAAGAGATTATTTGCGTAATGGTGCTGAACTTATTGCACTTTATTATAAAATTCATAACATACCGGAAAATTATGCCGAACTTCTTAAGGAACTAGAAAAATATAATAATTTAGAAGAACCTGCCCTTAAAGAATTGATGAGTACGTTAAAAACATCAGTTAACGATGATATTCACGAAGAAATTGAAACTGCTATTGGTAAATCGGCAAATGACTTTGAGGTGGATGAATTATGTTTGAAATTCATTGAAAGCTATGTGTCCAAACATGCTCTGAAGAAAGTACAATTGGAATTGGCTATACAGACGCTGAAAGAAATAAATGCTGAGAAAAAACAATTATATGAAGGTTTGAAAAAGGCTCATGGTGTACAAAAATCAAATTAATTTTAATAAAACTTTTATTGTTATATCATAAACGAAATTATTGGAATCAGTTTAAAATAAACGAGAAAATAATTTACAACTTATCTAGTGTTCGTATAAAAAGTATATTTTTTAGATTTTTTACTTTATCAAAATTCTTATTATATTTAATATTAAATACTAATAGCGGCATTAAAACTAAATATTTTACAAAATATTTATGAGTTTGCTGCAGCTGCTCGTCTCTTCCGCATAAGTCTTTTGCGAAATTTTGCAACGCACCTGCTGCGATGGCGAATGTATACCGACTTGTTAACAAATGATTTTAGACAAATTTTGCATAAACCTTGCTTGGGTAATCGTTGCGATAGAAAAGATTTTACCATAATAGTACGACGTTTTCGCGTGTGCAAAGTAAATACTCTAACCCTACATAAACGATCTTTGGGAGATTTTAAACCATATACACGGAATAGTTTTCGCTTAGCATTTGTATAACATTTAGCCCGTATTAATAAATGACGTAGAAATTCCTGGCCTGTACAAAAGTATGCATTACAACCAGTACACTTGTACATGCGATCATTTGAATGTTCATTAATATGATCATACAGTTCTAAGCGAGATATAGCAACAACACTACAGTTATAAAAAGGACATCGTAAAATACATTTTTCCAATTGTCGATCTTTACGACAATTATGATTTAGTAAAAGTTGTTCATTCTCCAAAATTTTACCACATTTATAACATAAAGTCTGAGGTCCGCGATGCATTTCCATGTGTCCATAGAAATATTTGTCAGTCTTACAAATTTCTCCACATATTAGACATTCTTTGTAGTGTTTATAGTGCGTAGAGTTTTCATTGACAAATTTGAGAAAATCTTGTTTTTGAGTTTGTATATTTTCAGCATTTGCGTTTAATTCATTTACTAATGGCGGCCATTCAATATCCGGATCATAAAGTTCTTCGTCCAAATTACATTGTACGCCAATAGAATTTGATGTACATGTTTTCATTCCGACTGTTAAAGCTAAAGGCATGATTATTTTAGATTGTAAACTATTTACAGGCATAATTTGACTATTAACACCGGAAACTACCGGTATTGGTACAATACCTGTTGTTTGCAATTGATTTTGTTGAACTGTTGCCTTGGCGTTGTTTGGTACTGTTTCGACTTGTAAGATAGATGTTATTGCACTGATTTCTGCTTGTTTAGTAAACTCGATGTGACCATTTTTATTAGTAATGTACAATAATTCCTCCGTTTTCTTTTGCTTAGCCACAGTAGGAGTTATAAAACGTGTTTCCACACAAATACTTTCTGGCAAATCAACAGTATGAACATCATTAGTACTTTTAGATGCTATCATATCTTTCACTTATTTCTGTTAAAAATAATATTGCTTTTCAATTTTCGACAAAATTAACACACAAAAAACAACAATATCTGCCTTTCAGAAATCTGCGTCAGTACCATTGTATCGGCGGCATTTTGGAAAAAAATTTGCCGTCAACGATTCAAACCATGGCCAGTGTTGCCTTTTCGTTAATTATAACCATTTTTTTTTTTTATTTTTTCTTCTTGAGATGGTGATTTTTTGGGAATTTCTTTATTTTTGTCATTTACCCATCAAAACTAAAGAATGAAGAGTAAATTGTAAAAGTTAAGAATATCGTATAATAAAAATGAAAGAAATGATTACAATTAGTTTGTTTTCTTAACAATTGACATCACCTTATACGATTTGTGGGTAGCGATTCCAATGAACCTTAAATTGTTATCCACTCTCTTATAATATTCAAGTTATAGGCTTTAAATGCTCTTTTTACTTAAATAATTCCGGAGTTCAACGTACATAGAGATGAAATTCAGAATTAAACATGAAAATTGTTTTTTTTAAATGACATTTTCGACGAGTCTGGTTTAATGTGTTAAAAAAATTACTTTCGTATTTAATGATGTCTTCCAATAAAGAAGAATATTATATAATTCACATTAATAAAACTTGGCAGAAAAAATATAACCGCCGCCTAAGAATTAATCAAATTGACTTTGATAGTGCTTGATATCAATCGCAATGAAGTTAGATGCAGAAGAATTACACATATGATGTGTGTTATCAATTCTAAGTGAATGTATATCAACAAACAAAAAGTTTGTATACATACAGAAGCGGTGGACTTTTTGCATTATCGCGGCTTTTTGCGAAATACCTTAAATTTGTTAAAAATTATTTAAAAATTTACAAAAATGACTAGTGAAACGGACATAGACGCTAATGATGTATTGCGTATAATGATATCAACCGATAATCATTTGGGCTATGGAGAAAAAGATGCCGTCAGAGGTAAGATAACGAAATAAAACAAAAAATCAATCTGGCGTCATGATGATGAACTTGTGTGTATGTAGGAGTTACCATGTAATTCTAATTGTATGCATTTGTTTTGTTGCAGGGGAAGATAGTTTTTTAGCATTTGAAGAAATGTTGGAATTGGCGGTGCAGGAAGATGTTGATTTTATATTATTGGGTGGTGATTTGTTTCATGATGCTGTACCCAGTCAAAATGCATTGCACAAGTGAGTACTACTTTTTTCCAGTTATAAAGGATAAATAAGATTTTTGTGATTTGATTTTGTTACATTTTAGGTGTATGAAACTTTTGAGAATGTATACCTTTGGTGATCGTCCTATAACTGTGGAGTTTTTAAGTGATGGCAGTCAAAATTTTCATAATGCCGTTAATGAAACAGTTAATTATGAAGATCCCAATTTGAATATTTCTATACCGGTGTATTCTATACATGGCAATCATGATGACCCTAGTGTTTTTGGCGGTCTCAGTTCATTGGATTTATTGTCAACAACTGGTTTGGTAAACTATTTTGGCCGCTGGACGGATTTAACCAGAATAGATATTGCGCCTATTCTTTTGAAAAAGGGAAACACAAAATTGGCCCTGTATGGTTTGAGTCATATACAAGATATGCGCCTGGCACGTCTATTCGAAAGTCGTAAAGTGCATATGCAAGTACCGGAAGGTGAAGAAGGGGAATGGTTTCATTTAATGGTTTTGCATCAAAATCGTGCCGATCGGGGACCCAAAAATTATTTGCCCGAAGAGGCTTTACCTGATTTTCTTAATTTGGTGATTTGGGGCCATGAACATGACTGTCGCATAGAACCGGAACATAATGTTAAACGTGATTTTTATGTATGCCAGCCTGGTTCGACGGTACCTACTTCTTTGGCCGAGGGGGAGTCTCTGCGTAAACATGTCGCCGTTTTGGAAATATATAAAGATAAATTTCAAATGAAACCTATTCCCTTGCAAACTGTACGTCCATTCGTTTTCGAGTCTGTTAATGTAATGGATTTGGCAGAAGAATTGCGTTTAGACGAGGGTGATGTTTCCAATAAAGTTCGAGCTATGGCCCAGGAAAAGGTGGAAGCCATGTTGGAACGGGCCAAGGAATTGTTGACAGGTCATCCTAGACAACCAACACTGCCGTCTATACGTTTACGTTTACAGTTTACCAACGAAGAACAAATGTTCAATGGCATACGTTTGGGACAAATGTTTAATGATCGTGTTGCTAATCCCGCTGATATGATTCACTTTAAGAAAATGATTAAAAAAGAGAAAAAGGAACAATCTAATTTCGATAAAGAAGAAATGAAAAATCAATTTAAGAAAATGGTAAGTTATTGGGAATAAACTTTATGAAATTGATAGTTTTTTATTAACATGATTTAAGGAAGGAGAATCGGCGGCGCGTGTTGAAGATTTAGTAGAACGTTATTTTAATGAGGTTGATGATAGTAAAGCCCTTAAGGTTTTGTCCACAAAAGCCTTGACTGAAATTTGTCACCAACTGGTTGATCGTAAAGATAATAATGCTGCTGATAATCTAATTAGGTATATATAAGAAAATTCAAAAAAATGTTATTCCCGTGTTAACGATTTCAATATAATTAGATCGTACAAAGCAAAAGCTGTTGATTATTTAATGGAAAAAATGCCTACAGAAGATGAACTCGATGTGCATTTGACACAATTCAAATTAAATGTAACATCTGATGATATTTTGGAAATGTTAAGTGCAACAAATATAACAACTACAGCGACAAAATCATATAGTAGCAGTTTAGGCAACAATTATAACAATGACGATGAAGAAGATTCCGATGATGATGAGGATGAGGTACCTGTTAAACAAACACGTGCCTCAGTAGCCGCTAGAGGTGGTAAGGCAGCTAGAGGCAAAGGTAAAACTACACCTGCAAGTAAAACGTCTGCATCAAACAATTCAAGACGTTCGCCGGCCGGTAAAGCTAACAAACACTTCATGCCAGCTTTGGAAACATCAAGAGCTACAGTATGTTTTTTATTTTATAATAGAAATTTAAGAAAAAATTAATTTATGTTTTTATTGCATTTGCAGCGCTCTTCGCCCCGAAAACAGTCCAACTTATATAACATGGTCGGTTCTCGTACTAAGCAGAAAATCTATGAAATTTCTGATAGCGATTCTGATTAGAAGAACTACTGTCGTTTTCATATTTGTATGTTTTATTCATACTTTTTTTTATAAAATTCAATATTTTTTTACATTGCCTAAAATTATGATGTATTCCAGTGAGATTTTTTCCACATTTGCTTTTAAGAATTAAATTTTTTAAATTAATGTTAAGTGTAAGAATACAATTTAGGATTCCAAAATATTTTCTTTTTTTCAGATTTTTCGAAATTTTAGTAAACAAAAAACAAATTTTAAGTATTATTTTTATTTTTAATTTATTTTTTATCTTTCGGTTTTAAAAATATAAAAAAAAATTAATTGAAATATAAGTTTTTTATTTTAAAACTTTTAATTGACCGGTAAACATTTTTGCACATAATATTCAATTCTTTATCAATAATTTTAAATACATTGTAAAATAAAAAAAATCTCTTAATAAAATCTGTATTAATAATAAAAAGTAAAAATTTACATATAAAAATTAAAGAATTGAACATTGATTTTAACTTTCAGTTCCAAAAGTTTGTATAGAAATCGAATCGATTATACCCTTCGCTTATAGTGAAATGGTATATATATGTTTGTCATTCCGTTTGTAATTTCTACATTTTTTATCTGAGACCCCATAAAGTATATATATTCTGAATCGTGGGTTCGAGAATATTCGAAATATACCTGTCCTTCCGTCGGTTGATATGTCGTTTATGAAGGCCCCCGACAATAAAGCTATAGCTATTTAAATTCGGCAGAATCCATTCATAAATGGACGAGATTTCTTCAAAAAACCGTTATTTCTTTAATATTTTTGAATATTTTGGCTAATTCTATATATACTATGGACTTGGACTCTACATAAATCTATAGCATGATTTTATTTACAATTTAGGTTTTTTAAATCGGTTAAATTTTATTTTATTCATAATAGTTGTTTTTGTTTTGCTAATAAAAACCACACAACATTACCATAAACACACCACATTACCATAAATCTTTGTTTTGGATTTGTGAAGCCGTTATAAAAGATATATTGATTTTTGGATGATTTTCGGATCAACATCTAACCGCATTCGAATATCTGGAACGGGGAATGGAAAAGGTTATTTTTGGAGAATTTTTGTGACGCCAACTTAAGTGAAGGGTATATAAGATTCGGCA
>JACGTJ010004588.1:0-10229 GCA_014858695.1 Chrysomya rufifacies | reverse complement strand
TTTTTTTTTTTTTTTTGTTAGTACTTGCTTTCAAATACATAAGTTTCAAAATTATATTGATATTCCATAAAAAAGCGAACATATATTTAAATGTTTTGCGTAAGCCTCGTAGGCGATATGGTTGCGATATCTGTTAGTTTTTGTACCCTTCACCAATAAAGTTAGAAAGCGTATAATAGGTTTGTGCAAAGTTTGTAAAGCACAAAAAATCTTAATCGATTCAATATTGTACATTCGTCTTTTTAGATAAAATGAAGCTTTTGACGCTTTTGAAAATAATCAAGGATTATTAGGAGTGCCAAATTCTAACATGTTTAGTCTATACTCAAGCATTTTGGAACTAATGAAATTTTACCAGGGTCAGTTTTTATTTGAAAATAACAAAAATTTTTCGTTTTACTGCTAACAAAGTTGCCAATTAATTCTACTATCGTTAATACGACAATTCTTATAAAAATCGCTTAAAGTTTCATCTTTATCAAACAAAACGCTGCAAAGCCAGCACTGTGTTGTGCAGTGAAAAAACACAACACTTTGACAATCGTAAACATTTGCCGAAATCTCGTCATCATTTTAGAGAATTTAATACAAGAACTGGATATTTTCTCACCTCCACAAGAACAAATAATAATTAAATTCCAAAAGTGGTTGACGGGTGAAAGGAAAACAAAGAAATTATTGCGTAAATTAAAAAAAAATAAAAACATTTTAAGGAAACATGTCTAAATTATTGGGTGTGCCACTCAAGAAACCTTCCGAAGTTGATGTGGAGAAGCCATTAAACAATCTTATACAGAGTACATATAGCGGAGCATCTGCCGAAGCTAAAGAAACCTATAAGGCTGCAGTACAACAATTTGCTCGTCAACGCAATTCAGCGATATGGAAATTTTTTGAAAAATATGAATCCTCATTGGAAATTGTTTATGCGTGAGTATTATATTTTAAAAAAGAAAAAAAGGGATTTTTGCTTTTTTATTGAAAATATATAGATTAAGAGGAAAACAATAGTCAAATAGTAAATATGACTCATAGTTATAAAATAGAGTATAAACATGACGTCGTTTAAATAAATTGCCAAAGAATAATTAAGTTTACGTTCTTAATCATTGTTAAAAAAAAACAACAACAACAATCCATTATAATTTTACTAGAACTGATTTAATTTTTTTTAGCTTTATTTGTTTTATTGTAATTTTTTATGTTTTTTTGTTTGTTTTTAGCTATTATGATCAAATTTGTATGTTGGAAACCAAAATACCGGTGAATGAATTACAAATACCTTTCAAATGGAAGGATGCTTTTGATAAGGGCACTATATTTGGTGGCCGCATAAGTTTAAGTAAGTTTAGTTATTAAATTTATGTTTTATTTAAACATTTTATTTATTTTTTCTATAAACATTTTTCTATCAAATTAGCTCATACCTCTTTATTGTATGAGAAGGTATGCGTTCTATTTAATATTGCTGCTCTACAAAGTCATGTAGCAGCTGCTCAGTCCATGGAAAGTGATGAGGGTTTAAAATTGGCACTTAAATTGTTACAACAAAGTGCTGGTATTTTCCAGTATTTGAAAGGTGCTGTGCCAGCGGCAGTACCCTCAGAACCTACACCAGATCTAACCCAAGATACTTTGACCTGTCTGCAGGCTTTGATGGTTTCTCAGGCTCAAGAAGTTTTTATAATGAAGGCTATTAAGGGTAAGTTTTGTTATTTTTAAATATATGTATATGATTAAGCTTATTGGTTACTAGTTCCATTCTATTTCATTAGCTTTTTATACCATTCACTTATAGTGAAAATAAATCGAAATATGTATGTCCATCCGTCGGTTGGTATGTCGTTTATGAAGGCCCCCGATCATAAAGCTATACAATATGTATATCAAATCATTTCTTAGGGTCGCGAGAATTTTACATTCATAAATGGCCTAGATATCTTTAAAAAAACACGTTATTTTTGAATATTTTTCAATATTTCGACTATATCTATACGTACATCACTGTTTTGGAATTGTGAAATCGTTGTAGAAGATAGAGACTTCATTGTTTCACTGAAAATTTTATTGATTTTTGGGGGATTTTTCGGTTCAACATTTTACCGGATTCGAACATGTGAAACGGGTAACGGAATAGGCTTTTTTTCTATTAGCCAACTTAAGTGAAGAGTATATAAGATTCGGTATAGCCGAATATAGCGTTCTTACTTGTTAGTTTTAACTCAGTAAGAATTCAGTTCTAATTCAATACTAACTCAGATTTAATTCAATTCTAGTTCTAATTCAGATTTACTTTAATATTTGTTAAATTCACGTACCCGCTCAGTTCTACTTGAGTTTTAGTTCTGTGTCCGTTATAGTTATAATTTAGCTTAATTTAAGTTCAATTCTAGTTAAGTTAAGACTGAAATTTGATTATTAAGTCTACATGTTACTAGATTCGAGTAGTATGATTATTTAAAATCATATAGTCTGATAGATACTGTGTACCGGCCGTCAAGGTCAAAGATGAATTAATAGTTTTACAAATTCCCAAATGTTTGCGTTGTCTGATATCCTTGGCATATTAAGAATATGAAGCTCATAAGATTAAATGCTGAATAGTACACACACGTAACTTTTTAAGTAAATAATCTGGAGGCTCTGAAAACAATAGGTATAAAGTCTGTTAGTAAGATCGATAATTAGCAAGGGTAAAAACTTGTGTTAACTTATCTTGGTAAATATCCCACTGTAGAGTGACATGTGTTTTTTGTATTAAGTATACCGGATACCAATGCTTTTCTAAAGCTGAACAAAGAAAATTTCAGATTTGTTGTCGGGGTAATAACATGACTTTGAATGATTGGAAAGATGAGAGCTAAATCGAATTCTAATTAATCAAACTTTTGCAAATTGTGAAAGAATTGCCTTAGACTTAAGGAACGTAAATTGGAAAATTAGAAAACCAGTTTTATAGACAGTCTTTATTGGGAATAAAATTTGGGAATATAATAGTCTTCATCATCACAGCATAACTTAAATTTTTGTGAAATGCATACCCTTTTCTAATCAAATCTAACTCTTTAAATTTTACATAAAATTCTAGTTCAGTTATTGTTTAGTCTTCGTATAGTAGAGCACAATCGAATAGGTCCATTAAAATTTCTTTTTCAAAAGCTATAACATGTTTTTTCTAATTTGCAGACAACATGAAGGAAAACATCATTGCCAAACTCTGCTGTCAGTGTGAAGAATTTTATGCTGATGTCTTAAGAGCCATGCAAAAAGATTCAGTACGATCGGTATGGGAAAAGGAATGGATTCCCACCATTGCTGGTAAACAAGCTGGTTTCCATGCATTGACACAACTTTATCAGAGTTTAGCTTGTCGTGCAGCTAAAAAGATTGGCGAGGAAATTGCTCGCCTACGTAATGCTGTAGATTTATTCAAAGCTGCTCAAACTCGTTCTGGTAATCCTAATTATTTGGAAGAATATTTTAACAAAGCTAAACGCAATTTAGCTGAATCTACAAAAGACAATGATCTTATTTATAATGAAATGATACCAGATATTAATACAGTAGCATCTCCTGGTAAGGCCCAATTGGCCAAACCTTTACCGATTGGCTCGCCAATGTCTAAAGATTTTGATGATTTGTTTAAGGAATTAGTGCCGGTAGAGTTGCATCGTGCTTTACAAGCATCTGATATGCGTAAAAATGAAATTGTAAATACTGAAATAATGAAATTACGCGAAGCTACTCAGACTTTAAATGGTGTCTTGGCAAGTCTTAATTTACCAGCTGCTGTTGAAATTACAGATGGAGGTTCTAGTTTGCCACCTTCGTTAATAGAAAAATCGAATGAAGTGCGTCAAAAGGGTGGAATTGAAAGCATTAATACTTTTTTGAAGGAATTGCCAGAATTGTTAAATCGTAATAGAGAAATTTTAGATGAAACTGAACGTATGTTGGATGAAGAACGTGATTCAGATAATCAATTACGCACACAGTTCAAGGAGAAATGGACACGTATTTCTTCGGATAAACTTACTGAAATGTTCCGTACTAATGCCAAGAAATATCGTGAAGTTATTAATAATGCCATAGCTGCTGATAAAATTGTACGTGAAAAATTCGAAAAGAATGAAAAGGGCATACAACTTTTGTCATTACCCATTGAGCAATTGCAACAATCTATGCCATCTGGTGGCGGTTCCATAGATCCTAATTGTGCTAGTGTACTGAAATTAAAAGAATTAATGGAAGCTGTGGAAACTATTAAAGCTGAACGTGATGCCATAGAATCTGAATTGAAATCGGCTACATTCAATATGAAAGATGAGTTTTTAGAAGCTTTACGCAAGGACGGAGCCATCGATGAACCAGCTTTATCACTTAAACGCATTGGTGAAACATTGAATCCTTTGCAGGCTCAAGTTAGAGAAAGTGTTGAACGTCAACAGTCTTTGGTGACTGATATACAAGTGGCTCATAGTGAATTTGTGGCCGAGACCGGTTCAAGTGGCAATTCGCGTGATACTTTATGTCAAGAATTGGCTACAGCATATGATAGTTTCATAGAATTGCTGGGAAATCTCAAAGAAGGCACTAAATTCTATAATGATTTAACAGAATTATTGGTTGTATTCCAAAATAAAATCTCAGATTTCTGTTTTGCTCGAAAAACGGAAAAAGAGGAATTGCTAAAGGACTTGACAACAGAATCGAGTCGTCAAGCTCCGGGACCTACACCAACATTACCATCACATTATTCTTCAACATCGGGTAGTGGAGGAGGTGAGTAGATGCAATTTATTAAAATTTATTTGAGAATTTATAAAACATATATTTTGTATGCCTACAGATATTGCAAATTCTGCTGCAGCTGCAGCTCCTGCTGCACCAGCCGCTGCTGCTGCTGGGAATGTACCCTATCCTCAAGCTGTCCAAGGTATGCCTATGCCTTATGGTGCTGGACCAAATGTACCCTATCCATCATATGTACCACCACCAATGCCACAAAGTTTCAATCCTTATGCAACTTTACCATATCCAGGAAGTAAGAGTTAATCTGACACCAAATCGAACACAACTTTTATAAAAACATAATTTTTTTTTCATTATAGCTGCCTATCAATATTCTGGTTTCCCCCAGGGACCACCACCTGGTCACTATGGTACATATCCTGGAAGTTTTGCTCATCAACAGGGAGGTTATCCTAACCAAAAACCACCCGGCTGGTAAACATAAAATGTAGGCATTTTTAACACAACCATTTAATTAGAAAACAAATATTTAACCCTAAAATATTTTTATTTTAATATTTGATTATTATTTTCTTTTTTATTAAGCTTAATAATTAAATATAATTAATGAGTTTTTGTTTAGAACAAAATTAAATGATGAAATTTTTAAAATCATTATTTTAAACACGCTATTATGTTCTTTGGTGTTTTTTTTTTAATTTATTATTTGTATTATCACATAAAAGTATATAATAGTTTTTAAAACACGCGAAATAAATATTTCTAAAAAGAAAAATTAGTGATTGTTCCAAGTATTCTGGATTTTATAGTATAAAAATATACCAATAAAAAATATTGTTAAACAAAAGTAATTGGTTTTATTTAAGAATCATTTTCAACTTTTACCTGCTCTTTAAAACGTTTAATGAATTCCTTTTTAATTTGTTGTATTGTTGCAGGACTACAAAAACTATTAATTAAAATATCTTCCAACAAATTTAAAGAGTTATCTTTTAAGTTATTAACAAATTCATTTTTACAACGTTTACTATTTGTTTTTAAAAAATTTTCGAATTCCAAACTAGTCATAGGTGTAATTTTTAAAAGATTTTTTATATCAGCCATGATTTCTTCCACTTTTAACTCACTTAAATACTGATAATCAAATGACTGTGTTATCTTTTTGGCAGTCCCATCCTCGTCCAAAGATTGTTTAATTAAGTACTGCAAAATGTTAAACAATTCCTCATTTGTTGAAAAATTCAATAACTAAAATTTGAAATAATTAATTTATAATATTTAAATCTACATCTCTAAATCTTAAACTTACTTGATTTGGATTCATAATAATCTTCTTTTTGTCTTCTGTATAGCTTTTTACCAAATTTTCCATGAAATATTTTACTATACATTCATCGATTTGTTGTTCAAAATCGTTTGTAAGAGGTATCCAGGCATTAACACTTAATGAAATATCTTTAGCTTCAACATAATGCCACCAATGTTTGGGTACTATTAAAACATCATTAGGTTCTAATATTATATGATGTGCTAGATTTTTATATTTTTCTGATAGTTCTATTAGATCTTCAGGAGGACAATAGAAATTTTCTTTGCAATAAACACTGGATTCTTCATAGGGTATGCGTGTCGTAGTCAAAGGTGTATCGGGAGGGAATAACAACCATGATTTTCTAATAATGAAATATATTTTAAGTAAAATTTGGTATTAGAAGCACAAATACAACACATTGGGACAGAATCAAACATTCAGTAAGTCTGTAATGTCTGATGAATTTTTTTACGAGGCGATTGAGTCTATGGGCTAAGTTTTCACTTCCGCTTAGAAGTTTTCCTCTCGTATGGTAAGGACGTAGGTTCTTTCGAACTTAGTGACCGATTACCTTTCCCTCAGCAAGTATGTGGCCGAATCTCTCTGAGGCATGTTGGTTAGAATGTCCATGGAGTTTCACGTGTAATATCTATCCCAAGTTTAATTGTCTCATGAAGGTTTGATTCTCTCCATCAATATGTTTTGCAAACAGATTTTGATGGGCCAGTATGATGAAAGGCCTACAGACCTGTAGGAATTCTATCCACTATCTATACAGGGGCAGATTAAGCAGTAATATCCGTCATTTCATAGGACCACCTAAATTTTGAGTGACCATCGCGGCCTCCATGTTGTCTGATCTCACTGTGCAGATCGGTTAAAGGTTCATCAAGTTCATGTATATTACTTAAGTTCAGGCTCCGTTAGTTCTTCATGATAGGCATGTTAATTTGTTCGGGTTTAAGGTTTTTTCGGATTTGCCATGGCTTTGCCAGCGACAAACTGACTATCGTACCAAACGTTTTGTGCCCTAGTGTCAGAGGTGATTTGATGGAGCTCTAATTTTAACTAATGACTTTACACAAAAACTTTTTATTTTTCCAAAAATGTTTCATTCAGGCCCACTGTGCATGATTTGCTTTATGTACATATATAAATACAGAAAATTCCAAATAAACTTACCTTCCAAAAATTTGCACTACAATATTGCAACCATAACTGTCAAAATGACAGGGTGTATTAGCTCCACCGGAACTTAACCACAAAGTACAATCGTCATTAGCCCAAGGAAACCCAAATACCGAAAAATCTATACCTTCACAACATTCAGTAGGTAATTCGTGTCTACGTTTATAATTCAAACCCGACCAAAAATCACAATCCTGAATTGTATGTAATTTTAAAAACTCTGTGGCTGTCATTTTAATCGCTTGACGTTTTCGTTCCCATTGTGGTTCATCACATTCATTTTTGGATATCCTTTCGAAATTCACTGCACTACCATTATTAGTATTATCAAATAATTTACACCATTCCTCTAGACCATCATTAAAACATGACCAGTTGACAGGGAATTCTTTTAAAACTATGGGTTTTCTAGTATTCAATATAATTTCTTTTAATTTTAGAGAATTTATATCTTTTTCAACCATTTTATGGTGTTCTGTTTACAAACAAAAACAAGCCGACTTACTGTCGTTGAATATTTTTGAATTTCTCTAGCCGCAGCCGTTTTTCAGCTTAAAAATAAGGCTTTGGATTAATCTTACGCCGACAAAAAATTTAAAAAAAATACAAATTAGCTACTATATCTATTAAATATCTTAATATTTAATAATTTTATTTAATTTTAAAATACATTTTCAATTATTAGAGGCAGGCATTTGTGATTTAAAATCCTTCATTTTTGTACGACAGCCTTAGGAGAAAAAAGTCAACGCCGTTGAAAATATTGCTCGGCTTGTTTTTCTATTGTCAAACAACATGTCAAAAAGGAAGCAAAATTGTCTGTGAACCGTTAATTTTTATTACAAATGTTTATAAAAGATTTCAAAGTGATTTTAATAGAACATAAAGTTAAATTAAACCAAATATAACTAATTACAATTCAAGTTTTATTGATTAAATTAAGAAAACGTGTAAGCATAATGAAATATTACATTATTGTCATAAATATTGAGCAACTGCTGTAACTATATAAAAAGGTAAGGGTTTTATACACATTTTTTAAAATGCTTTACAAGATTTCGCAAAATTAGAAATATGTAATAAATAAAGTTATACTTCAGATTACAATGTTAAAATTTTAACATGCTAATTTTCATCAAATATACATGAGAGATTAGTTGATGTATACCATCAAATTCCAAGATTTAATTCGTAGGTTAAAGGTTTCGTTAAGGATTTTAGGTGTTTCAAGCGTCTCATCAGGAAATTTATATGGGAATGCCTTTTGTTGCTTTCCGTTGATGAATCTCTTGAGATTTGTCAAAAGTATTTGTACTTAATATGAAGGTATCCATTTTGAATATTTTAATTATGTATAATTTTAAAGTTGCCCTTAAGTATACAATTAAGCAAACACTTTATAAAGAAAAAAATATGTTTAATATAATACTTAACTAAAACTAAACATATTAACATTCTAAGATACTCTTGTAAAATAAGATGATTGAAAGAGTAATATTTATTACTAAAGTGTAATATTTATTACTATTATATTTTTTATAGTTGAGCTAACAAGTGCCTGCAACAAGTTATATATCCCGATAATATTACTCATTTTTTATAAAAATATCCAGCAAAATAAAAACTTAATGTTTTGCTAAAATTGTATGATTCCAAAAATTAAAAAAGATTCATAATTTTACTTTGTTTTATATATTAATTGTACCAAATGGGTTTCCTAATGTTGACACTTTAATGGTTTATATAATATTCTAAATATTTGCTCATTCTAAGCCGAATACGAAATTCACAGATATCAAAATGACTAAAATTACAAGTGCCGTCTCGAATTCACTTGGATTTTCTCAAAATATAATTTGAATTACAAATTTGGTTCTTATAAGTTCCTAATATACCTTAACTCATTTAAATATCGGTTCATTATCTTGCACAGCTCTCATACAAAAGTTCCACAAATATTAGGGTTGATAAAATATGTGCAGACTACTATTTATTTTAGGGATGATTAACTTTTTAATTAAATGTCCTAGGGAATGATGTTTTAAGTACTTAAATACATTAAATATATGAAAACTCTAATGAAATTTCTAATAGATCTATGAAACAATCTGTCAATTATTTCGCATAGATTCCATAAAAAAGCTCTCACAATATTGGGATCTTGGGTGATGTTGATATTTTGGGAATATCTATAAAAATTTTGGTATATTTAATTTTACAAATATAAAAGTAACAATAAACCATAACAATCGTTTAGCGGCAGAATTTAATTTATTTTGTATGTAGTATGAATGCAAATTCCTTTTGATGTTTCGTAACATTATGTCTGCGATTTCATGGCGAGAGGGACCGTAGGTTAGTGGACATAAAATGGTAAATAATATTGGTTCTTTATTTAGACAAATTTCGGCGTATTATACAATTCAAAGTAATCTGCGCATGAGCACCACACCTTTAGAAAATTTTAATTTATTGTGTAGACTAAGAAATATTTTTTGTATAAAGATGACTTTGCGCCTATAATACAAAGGTAAATAATAAACACTAAATAAATTACATTACAAACATTTCTGAGGAGGGAAAAAGGTTTTTCGTTTTGATAACAGAACTGAAAATATATTAATTGTTTTAATTTCCTTTATTACAAGCTTTAATAAGATAATGGTATTGGTATTTATTTAAGGTAATAGTATTTATACCATTTTTGATATTTTTGATTATATCAAATTTGGCACAGATTATACAGTACCAAGCCTATTGAAATTGGTCATGATCGGTCCATTATTTCACATAGCTCTCATACAAATGTTTTCCCAGAATGGAGAATAATGTCTATAAATATCTTTAATATGAGTATAATTTGAAATTTAGCACATATACTTTTTATATAGATCTAAACTTGCGTTACAAATTTCATTCCAGTTGGTCTATTAATTCATCTAGTCCCCATACAAACGTTCTCTCAAAATGAGGGTTT
>JACGTJ010004568.1:0-19366 GCA_014858695.1 Chrysomya rufifacies | reverse complement strand
ACTACAAAAAGTAACCACCACAACAGCGGCGGGGGTAAAGCAATAACATTAACATTAATGTTAACAGCACCTGCAAGATTACAAGAATAAAAAATAGCAAATAGTAATAACAACAATAATACTTAGAAAATGTAAACAGCTAACATTAGGGATTTTGGTGGGAATGTCAAAGAATTAAAAACTAGAAAAAAACGGTTTCTCTTTTTATTTGAACAAATATTAAACCCCCCAAAAACTAGTAAATAAAAGAAAATCATAAACAAAAAATAATAGAGAAAAATTAGAAAAAGAAAATAAAAACTAACGGTTAACAAAAAAAAAATAAAGAAAAATCAACAACTAGAAAATAAACAAAACAAAAACAAATAAACTTGTTAAAAAATTTGTAAAGTAAATGTAAAAAACATACTTTGGGTAATTTTCAATTCTTGACTTAAACTGAAAGTTTTGTTTAATTTAAATAAAAGATTACAATTGATATTTAAATATTTTTTGTTTAAAAAAAGCACCTACGCCTAAATAACCTTAAAATATTTGGAAAAAAAACAACGGCCTAAATTTTAAGGTTACCTACCATTAACAACAAAAAAATAAATGAAGGTTGTTTTTCTATAAGCCTTTTTTTCAACAACAAATTAACATTGTACAATACAATTTAACTAGACAATAATAAGGAAGTAATATTTGTTTAAAATAACTATAAAATAAATTGTGTACTTTAAATGACCTAAAATTTAAATAAACAAAAAAATTTTCATTTATAGTATATTCTATGTTACATAATTAAGAAAAAAAATATAGAAAATATTTCAATATGAACAAAAATTAATATCTTTGTATAAATAAAAAAAAAAACTAAAAAGTTTTAGTAGTATAAAAAAATTGTCTGACGCAATTCTAGAAAACCTGTAGTAAAATTGTATTAGTAGTTGTTTAATGTATAAAATAAAAGAGAACCAATCAAAATCTGACTCTCTTCTTGTTCATCTTGTAAAAAAAGAGGGCTAACAGTATAAGTAAAAAATTAAAGAAATCATCTGTTTAAAATTGTAAATATTAAATAAAATTTTAAAAGTTTATTTACTTATTTTCAAAAGTACAATATATATACTTCAATTATAACTAAATTATTTGTGTTTGTATTGTTGTAATTTTAAGAAGAAAAATTAAATATTAAATTTGCCAATACTTTTATGTGGGGAACCATTTGGAAACGTAGAGAAACAAAACGAAATCAATTTAGAAACAGTGTTGCCATAAGGGAAATATATCAAAATTAAATTCGACAAAAATCTTATAAAATATACACTTGTATATTGTTTTTTAAAATTACAATTAATAAATGAGTTCCCTAAAAGCATACAATTCCATCGTTCGAAATATTTGTTGGATTCTGGCTTTTTGTTAGATTCACTGAAAATTGGTAATTTCAATTCAACCATGAATTGTAATTACAATGTCTAACACACTTAAAATAATCTAAATGTATGCGGACAAATTTGGTTAGCTTTCGAAGTTGGATGTACATCTAATAGAAGACCAATTTAGAAATATTCTAAATAATAACATACATCAATACTGGGAGATCATAAAATTGATACATTATAATAATAGAACAACAAGGAGAACTAGAAATAAGTTAAAATTAAGAATACTCAAGCTGAAAACCCGAACATACATATCTACAACTACTGGTTTTTACTCAGCCCCTTTATTCCATTAACAAAGTCAATTATATATCAGTTAGCCTATTATAAAAATAGTTATCTAAACATTTCAGTCTTAGATTGTGTAATATTTCAGAGTTCTATTTCATCCTGACATAGCCTAAAGAAGTCGGTTGTAAAGAAATATTAAAAAATTTGAATTATTTTGAATTTTATTCATTCTCACAAAAGTAGCGAACAAATTAGAACGAAAATATCAAACCCAGAAATCATAAACATAAACCTGCCAATTTCGGCCAATGGGATCAAAATGGCAACGCTGTTTAAAAACACTAACAAAGAAAATGCCTGAGTATTTGTGGAAAGTACCATCAGTGCCAGATATGAATAAATTTTCGTATTAATACAATAAATTATTAAAAAAAATATTAAAATTATTAAAAAATTCTTATTTAAAAAACATATTACAAAATGTTTTTGTAAATTTATTAAAATTTTTAGCAAAATTACGAATAAACATATTTTATATTTTATATTAAAGAAATTTTTAAACAATATTATGAAATTTGTTAATAAAATATGAATTTATAAAAAATGATGCAACTTTTACGAACACACCTGAAATTTTAAAATATTTAAAGATTCCAATAAAATTAATATCTACTTTCCCCCTTAAAAAAACAAAGAAGAAATCTTAAAACAATTAAAAAGAAATAAAAATGATGAAATCTGGTTACAAACAACTGCAATAAAATTTTGCTAAATTTAAGTGAAAACAGTCTGGCAGCTATTTAATTAAGTTATTTTAATAAGACCTCAAAATTTTGTGTTTTAATTATAATACAAAAAAATATATTTTAGAATATTTAAGAAAATAGGTCATTATATATATTAAATTCACATAAACTTTGTTATTTTAGCAAAAATAAAAAAATAAAATTAAACAAATTAAAAATTTATATTTATGTAAAAATTATAGCTAGAAACAATTTGGAATTGAAACTAGTAACATTAAAATTGGAAGCTCTCTTTAAAAGTGTCAAATTAAATAAAGAAAAGAAGAAAAAAAAAAAACAGTAACCACTACACAAACACCCCCTTTTATTAAAAAAAAAATACACAAATACATAGAAAAGTCTTTGTTTAAAATATTTAAATAAAATATTTGGCTTAGAAAACTTTTTTTTATGAAATGATTAGATTTTTAAAATATAGAAATAAAATTAAATAAATTAAAAATTCTTACATTTTGACAGCCATTTTTAATGCGCAGGAATGTGTGTAATTAGATTGTTGGTATTGAATATTGTTTATAGTAATTGTTGTTGTTAATTAAAGTTATTATTGCACTATTAAAGTTTGTAGTTGTTATTGTTGTAATAACGTTTTGAAATCTAGCTTTTGATTATAAAACAATCAAAAACTAAGAAAAGGTGCTTGAGAGGATGATGATTATGATGATTTAATTATGATGAGAGATTTAGTTTATTTCTATATACGATGAGTACAAAGTGTCTTCTTATTGTTATAAATCTAAACGATTTTATTATTCTTTAACTAATTTGTACTTTTTTTCTTTTTAAATAGATTTTTTTTTATTATTGTAAAAAAATTTAATTTATTTTAAAAATTATTTTAATTAATTTTATTATCACAAAAAGTTACGAAAATGCAACGATTTTTCTTTCTTTATTATTATAATTGTTGAATTTTATACAAAAAGTTCCGTTTTTCAATAAATCATACGATGTGATATTGAAACAAAATTTTTTTTTTACAAAAAATTTGTTTCAAATATTCATGATTTTGATTTTTATGTGTTCCTCCTTGGCAAAAGTAAAATCGATTTTTTAGGCTTTGATTAATTAAAACATTTGTCAAGTGTTTGTTGTTTCTATTGGGGGGAGGGTAGTTAAGATGAAGTAAAAGTTTTTGAAAATTTTGATTTTAATAAAAAAATCATTTAAATCACGAATGAACGATTAAACGCACGTACACACACACACGTATAAACACACATTCAAAAACATATAAAAGAAAATTGTTTAAGATATTTTCTTTTACAACTTTGTTTTGTTGTTTGTATTAAAAAGTTAATATTTTATAATTTATTATGAGTTTGTTGTAATTTGATTTTATTTTCTTGTTTCTTTGTTTTATTACTTCTCAAATCATACGCTGTTTTCTCAATTGTTGTTAAACTGAAACTAAACTGTAGTTTCAGTTCAATTTATAAAATTGAATATTGTACTTTAATACACACACACACAAATTCACAAACATACATATAAATATATCAAATTATATTTATTTTTCATTTCTGTTTTGTGTTTCTCCTTCAACTACATTGATTTGACCATGAAGATAGGAACAAATTGGCATTATGTGAAACATTGAATGTAGCTTAACAGAGATGCCACAGTTTTATATAAATTGTCAACTTTTGCAGTGCAAAAGCTCTTAAATATCGATTTACTTTTAATTTGGCAGCAAATTGTTTCAAACTTTTCGTTGCTTTTTGCCAGCAAATAAATCTCAGTTAACATTTTATTTTAAAACCTAATTACGACTGTTATAAAAATCCTATCAATACTTATGGGATCACTTAGTTTCGATTATTATACTATTTGATATCTTGATTTTTATTTCGTATTATTTAATGTTTCATAAATCCCCAATAGAATTATTTCAAGTGGAATGAAAGAATATGTCACTCCAAACGTTTTTAAGTGCAAATTTTTCTTTAGTCTAATCTAACAAAATACGAGCAAAGTTTCCGCTATTCCAATTATGTTTTTGTATACTGACACGTAAGACTTCTTAATAAAAACGTATTATGTTCGGCCTGGTCGTATATAACACAGAAAAAAGCCTCACCCATTTGTGTCATTCGTAAACGTAACATTGTTGCAGAAATGTATATATATAAAGTGAAAAGAGAACCCAAATAGTTATGCCCTTAAAAAATTGTATTCTCTACGTAAATTAATTTCCTAAAAAAGTGGTTTTCTTCATCTTTGACAAGTTATATCTAAAATTTATCATATTTTTCAAAATGTTAAAAACGAACATACAAAAATAATATATAATTTAAATTAGTAAGAAGTATATAAAATGCATAAAATGTTGATAAATTCATTGATAGAATTTAAATAAAATATCGACAAATATGGTCAAATAAGGTCTGTTAACAGTCTGAATTTAACCAAAGTTGCAAGAACTCAAACTCACATAAGTGTTGTTGCTTTTAGTAATTTCGGACAGTTAGGCGAACAGATATTATATATCTTAATATCACCCAAAATAAAGCACTCAAAAGTATCTTTCAAGTGGTATTAGAACGATAACACTTCTACGACATTAGAACAAATTTCGTTAAATAATGGTAATATGGTCAGATTACCATTCGTTTTTTATGAAATTTCTTAAGTTAATGGAATCATATATAATTATTGCTAATATATATGATTCCATTAACCTTTGAACTAAGTAAAAATGGCAAAATAACATATAAACAAAATAAAACAGTACCCAGTGACGTTTAGCTACTATAAATTTGTTACAGTTATTGTTGAAATTTTGTTTATGAAACAAATAAATATTTACAACAGCTTAACAAATCTAAGTTTAGTCTATTCGTCGATAACACTTCTGCGACATTAAAGCGATGGATATTACGACAAATTTCGTTAATGGTATAAAATAAAAATTTCATCTGGCAACTATTATTTTTTTGTTCATATGTATAACAGCTGTATTTGTATATTTCGTTTTTGTATCTATTTGTATGGTAAAAGTGAAAATCTTATTTTCAAAAAGTTTCTATCAACAACAAACTGGCAATGAAACAAATATGGCTACCAGTTTTTGTTTTATAAGTGTATGTGTGTGTGTGTGATTAGAGTATATCTAGTATGTTTCGTTACTAAAATGTTTCATTTAGTATTTAATTTAGTAAAATATTTATATATGTCAAAACAATGACAATGGTTTGTTTTGTTTGTTTGTTGGTTTGTTTGTGTATATGTAACAACAAATGTTTATGCCAATGGAAAGAGAGAAACTGCAAAAACAGTTTACAAAACTTAAAAATGAAAAACAAAAAAATAATGTAAACAGAAATGTTTAAAAATAAAATGTAAAGATTTGTTTTCATTTTCTTTTAAGGGGACTATTGTGAAAATGCTCAGGAGGATGAATGGACTAAGAGAGAGAGGGGATTTGAAAAATACTAGATTTTAAAGATTGTAAAAGGAGTTAATGTTTCGTTTGTAAAAGAGGGGGAAAATTGTTTAATGTAATGTTGTAATGCGAAATTAAATAAAATTAAATTATATAAAATATTAAATTTAATTATTTACAACTACAAAATTTTTTTCTAAAATTGTCTTAAGGGATTAGAATACTAAACAATAATGAGCTTTTTAGGCTTAACTTCAATATTCATTTAAAAAAAAAAAAACAAGTTTTGAATTTAATTAAAACAATATTTAAATTGTTTAAAATCAACTAGTTTTATTAAACATATAAATGTATCTAAAAATAGTATACAACATAAGTATGTAAAATATTAACAAATTTATTTAAAAATTAACGGTTTTTACATGATTAAAATGTTAATTAAATATTTAACCTTGATAAATAACAAAATAAATTAAAAAAAAAACCCTAAACGAAAGTCAAGGAAACATATTTAGCTAAACAAGTTCAAGTTTATGATGGAAAATAATTTTTCTCGAAAAAAATATACATATCTATCTATCTATCTATATATACATATTATCTAATTATACAACAAATGTTTTAAACAAAAATCTATAATTGGAAATGGTCATCAACATTATTATGATCTAAGAAATAATTTATATTATTTAAAATAAGCGAAACAAATATTTAGAATTTATTAGTAGGTATGTATGTGAATAATAAATACATAAGTAAAATTATCAACAAACATATAGGAGACCTATTAAAATGAAGATAAACAAGATATTTGTTTTAATTTAAAAAACAATAATAGACAAAACAAAATATTTTATTTTTAAAATTAAACAAAAATAACCAGTTTAAATAAAGAACAAAGACAAACAGACAGACATTTTAATAACCACTTAATTATAATATTAGTAATTAAATGTTTAAATTTTGACTTAACTGACCTTCATAGCCAACAAATTATAAACTTATTTTTATGTATAATAACTATCAACAAGAATAAGTATAGAAGAAAAAAAAAGCTTAAAAAAATAAAAACCTGAAATAATTACATTTTTGTTAAAATTTTATTATGCATAAAACGCAATGAACTCAAAAAAAAAAGAAGAAAACAAATTAGTAACAAAAAACAAAACCAATTTAATTAAAAATTGGTAACAAAATAAACAACAGCAAAACAAAAAACAAAATCAGCTGACATCTAAATAAAAACAATTTTAATTTTTAGTTGTTCTTGTTGTTGTTGTTATTACTGCATTTTTATTTTTCTAAATACCAAAAAATATAAACGAATATAAAAACGAGCTAAAGATCACGTAAAAAGAAATAAGCAAACTAACTGTTTGCTATATAATAAAATAATAAAACTTTTAAAAGAAGAATGACAACAAAATAATTGAAAATACAAAAGAAAAAAAAAGAAACAGCTGTTTTTAAATTAAATAATCTAGTGCAGCTGATATCTTATAATTATAAAAATGTTTATATATATAGAGCTAGATAATAAGTATAGCAAGCAATTGACCACCTAAAACAATTTATACAATTGATTTTCGATATTTCAATTAGCAATTATTTTTATTGCTTTTACTACTCATTCTTCTTCTTTAGAATGACGTTCGTTCGTTTTGGTTTTATTATACATAAATTACGTGAATCAATAGATTATTGCCAATATATATATGATTCCATTAACCTTTGAACTAAATAAAAAAATGGAAAAATACCATATAAACAAAATAAAACGGTACCCAGTGACGTTTAGCTACTATCAATTTGTTACAGTTTTTGTTGAAATTTTGTTTATGAAACAAATATTTACAACAAATTAACAAATCTAAATTTAGTCCATTCATCGATTCGTAGTAAAGAATTAAGGAACTAATACAGTTATCTATTATTTTCAATAAAAGCTATGAATTTAGTTCCTTTTTATTCCCAACACAAAAACGGATGGATAATAAGGATATTGGACTTGTAGTTTCATTACATTTCATATCTGAATCAAAGGAGAAGAGAGAAGAGGATATATTTTAATAATATATATACATAAATAAGGAATTGATAGTTAGCTTATCGAAAATTCTTCTAAGTAAAATACACCATTCTTAGTCGTTTTTATTAAGTTTGGAACTTACTCCGTTTCCGAGAAAGGACTTTTAGAAATATCTTAACCAATAGATAATAAAACGTTGGATAATCTTATAAACATAAATCCCTTACATATTATACATCCTAAGTTTAGCAATAATTGTAAGAATGCAGTTGCAGGCTCTCAACGCTAAATAGATCATAAAATTTAAAAAATTCTTTAAATCAAATTTCTGAAAATCAAATGTTTTGTGCCTTTTTTTCTTTTTCTATTAAAATATTATGTCCTTGCACTGTCTTCGCTATATAAAACTGTAGCAGAGGGCAATATTTTAAGCAGAAAAGATGACGCCATAATAAAGATGTAAAGTAATTTATATTACAATAACATTATAAATATCTTGAAAAGAGCAAATATGTTTTACTAGATGTGCCAATATCAGCGATTCAAATATATTACTTGGCAAGTGCAATAGTTTTCCTTAACCCAAACTTATATAAAATGTAATCTCCTTAATGTTTTAATCTCCTTTGTGTTTTTCACTACAGTCTTTAATTTCAAATATAAAAAATCTAATTATCTGTATATTACAAAATTATTAAATACAAACTGTATCCTTATGAAAAATTTGAAACAACAAAAAGATACAATAGTTCAGAATGGTCATCGGAAACTGGAAGTTTTACAGTCTTCAATTTCAAATATAAAAGATCTAATTTTCTGTTTATAACAAAATGATTAAATACAAACTATATCCTTATAAAAAAAATTGAAACAACAAAAAGATACAACACTTCAGAATGAATAGTCATCGGAAACTGGAAGGTTTATAGTCGTTTCTTACGAAATTCGAAAGGTAATGTAATTACTTGGTTTCAGTTTTACAAGTTCTTGTCAAAAATACAACAAAATACATTTAAATTTTTGCTGTAACAAGTTATTATAAAATTGATTTTGGAATGAATTTTCCTTTAACTTCAATAACAAGTTAGAAAATATATAGAAAACAATATATATTAACTTTAAATTATTTCAAGGTTTTCCATATAAATCATTATTGGAGATTTATAATCAAAAGTAATAACATTTCTGAAATGATTTTTCAATATTGTTTAATTTTGCAACAAAAAAATCTCTAATTATATATGCAGGTAGAAAGTTATTAACATAAACATCCTAAAATGTGTCCAGATCTTTTAAAAGAAAATAATTCCAAACTGAATCGCATAAATTGTTTGTTTCCAGTTTCCTCATATGGTTCAAAATCTTTTTTGTTCCATGAAATTCTACTTCTTTTACATTATCTTGTTTTAATAGTTTGAAACTATCTGAAAAAGTAAAATATGATTAAAACAATTTGATACAAATTGAAAGTGTAAAGAACTTACTTTTTTAAAATCGTATGTTAAATTCTGGCTAAAATTTTACGAAAGATGAGAACCTAAATAAAATTACATGTAGAATAGTTGAAATATACCACACCCTACGTATCAATATTTATAATGACCTTCATTATTGTAAAAAAGGAATTAATACTAAAGTAATATTTATTCCATTTTTCGCAAAATTATGAAATTAAGAAGAAATCAATATAAAGCAAAAAAAATTATTTTAATTTTCACGAAATTGTAAACGTGAAATATCAACTAAATCAAAAATTTATTATTTTATTTCTCATATGATCTAGGGGCAGTTTAGATGAATTGCAACAATAATTGACATATAATAAAAATAAAATTAATAACAAGTGTATTTTTTTAAATATAAAAAATAAAACTATCTATACTACAACACTTTGCAACACTGTAACAACAATAAAACACTACTATTTATATCAGCCCTATTGCTATGGTGAAAATTCCATAAATACGCAATTATTAATGGTGAAATTATATCACTTCTATATATATATATCCAATCAATGATTTATCTGATAAGAAATTTCTGGAATATCATATATCCAATAAAGTTCACACACTTTATCACCCATAAATCATAACTTAAACTATTGCAGCAACAATATTTTTACACATTTAACTGCTATTTACACATCCATACGTCATTGAATTTTCATTTAATGAATGAATGACGTTTCAATAAATGCGCATGCTGTTCCATACGAGTATTTCACCACTCCAATAGCAATTTTGCTTACTAGTTCTTCAATAGCCCGTTTTTAGCCTCACTTTTTCTAACATTTTCCATGATATTTTGTTGATTTATCGTTGTCTTAGAATTTTGGAGGATTTTGAAACACTTACCCGGATGCTTCTGCAGATAGAATCAGTTTTTTTAGGTTTTTTAATTTGAACGAGGACAAAAGAAAAGTTCTCAACACGAATTCAACTAGAATTGTGACGGAAGATTTTTCGACTTTGACATTTTCTTTTTTTTTTCTCATTCAGTTGTTGGCAGCATTGTATATATTTTTGGAGATGCCAGATTCTAGTGATGGTTTGTAACGGAACTTTATCTTTTAAAAATTAATTCACGCATGTGAGAAATAACTAAACCTTAAAACAAATACACAATGACCGCCCAATAAATATTTACTATATAATATGCCAAGCACTTTGCTGCATACATCTTTTTAATTAAAATATATGTATAAAATGGAAACTATATGAAAAGGAAATTATAATTTAAATTCGTTTGGTGTCTATATGCCAGAGAAAAGAAAATCAAAATGTTCGTATACAAAACAAAATATTAAATGAAATAGTATTAAATTTTCACTGAAAAATAAAATATGATTCCGTAATTGAAATTTTCATTAAATTTTAATAGCAAATCTATTTTTGTAATTTCAAAAATAAATTTTAATTTTTTATATTCAGTAATAAATCCATTTACATTTAGTGTGTTCACTCTGGTGTCGGATGATCGACTATTAAAACGCCGTTAAGATACATTCGCTACACCACTGTCGCCGTTAAAATCTTTCGGCTCAGTTTTTTGATGCTGCTGAAATTAATAATAAAAGAAATCACGGCAAATTTGTATTAAGAAAAATTAGCAAAATAAACGTAACAAACAAAAGAATATTCATTACTTACAATCTTTTGCAAAAACCACTTATTGAAACAAAAAAAAAAAAAATAACAACGAATTGGAAAAACGACACGGAAATATAAACAAATTATAATAAAACAACAAAAATTTAACTGCCTGTAATAGATTTATGTGAAAAACAAAGAAAGGAACAAAAGCAAAAACACCAAGAAAAAGAAAATGAGTTACACATCTAATGGGGCCATACCAAAAGAGAATAAAAATAGTGCTGCAGGCGGTGGTAGTAGTGATGGCGCTAGCAGTAGTGGTATGAGTTCAGCAGCATCAAATCGTCATGGTCCAGGCGAACGTATTACTTTACTCGTAGACAATGTTAGATTTATCATTGAAAAAGACTTGTTGACTGCCCATCGCAATACAATGCTGGGTACTATGTTCAGCACTGGTTTCCAATTTGTCCATCCAAACGAACGGGGCGAGTATGAGGTTGCCGAAGGTATATCTCACACTTTGTTTCGTGCGATTTTGGATTACTACAAGACTGGTTTGATAAAGTGTCCTGATACCATTTCAGTGCCAGAACTAAAAGAGGCCTGCGATTACTTACTCATACCCTTCGATCTAACCACAGTGAGATGTCAAAATTTGAGGGGTCTTTTGCATGAGTTAAGCAACGAGGGAGCACGTCAACAATTTGAAATATTTCTAGAAGAATTCATTTTGCCGGTTATGGTAACAGCCGCCCAACGAGGAGACCGGGAATGTCATGTCGTAGTATTGCTAGACGACGATGTAGTCGACTGGGATGAAAAGTTTCCACCACAAATGGGTGAAGAATATTGTCAAACCATACACAGCACTACTATGCATCGTTTCTTTAAGTATATCGAAAATAGAGATGTGGCCAAACAAGTAATGAAAGATCGTGGCCTTAAGAAAATACGTTGCGGTATTGAAGGTTACCCCACGCATAAGGAAAAGATACGAATACGTCCTGGAGGCCGGGCCGAAGTTATTTACAGTTATGTACAGAGACCTTTTATACACATGTCTTGGGAAAAGGAAGAGGCCAAAAGTCGTCATGTAGACTTTCAGTGTGTCAAATCGAAATCTGTTACTAATTTAGCCGAAGCAACTGCCGATCCACCATTGGAACTTGATGCAAGTGGCAATCCCATACCGCCACCAGAGAATCGAGGCGATAATCATGGTGCCTATAGGGCTGATGCGGATGCAAATGCTGCCGATTTGGGTGATATAATGCCAAATCAACTAAATGGTGGTGGCGGTGGTGGTGGGGCTGCTGCCGCCGCCGCTGTAGCTGTTGATGAAGCTGCCGATGGTGTTATTATGTTAAATGAATTAGAACAAGCTGCTGGCGGTGCTAATGATGAAAATGCTTAAAAGTGTCTCTACATAAAATGATGGTCATGTTGCATTTATATACAAAACAAACATACATAGATACACTTACATATACCTATACAAACATACAACTATTTGTACTCGTATACGAATGAATTACAAACAACATACTACTTACATACATACGTTGAATAATCGTATAAGACAAGCACAACAAATAATGTTTGATATTTTTTTAATGCTATTCCAGATAACATTAACTAACCTTTTAACTTTTAACACCCTAGTCCCAGTTCCTTATAACGCCTTACCTTTCCGGCTCCCCCCCAATCCATGAATATCAATCATTAACCAGTATTTAAAATAATCATCACTTTATAATGCAATAAATTGCTTTAAACAAAAAAATATATTAAAAATAATTTCATACTTATTTAATAAAAAACGATTAAAAAAAAACGACAATTTATTTTTATTTAAATGGGGAACATCAAAATTGTAAATACATCATGCTGTAGCGTACACATACTTACAAACGATGGCGTTGGTAACAAGATATCTAAGCGAACATCACTGTTTTCCAGCGTCAGCGTTTATTCGGATTCAGTGTAGTCCCTAGGCCCACATACATATCCTAAGCATCAACATATATTTTTTTTTTTTTTTGTATTTGATTGGCAGGCATATTGAGCTTACGTTGTATTTCAGCCTTTTGTTAAAATATCTTAAGTTTTTTAATGTGTAACCTAATCTAAACTTTTATAGGCCTTGACTTATCATTTTACTCACCCATTAAGTTTAACATTTTGCAATTATTTAGCGTGCTGATAAAAATCTCGTAAATAAATTCGAAAATTTATATTATAAATAAAATTTTGGTTAAAAAAAGCACTCAACTTATATGCATTGAGTGCATATAAGTTGAGTGCTTTTTCAAAATGAATTCGAAAACGTTTTCGCTATATTTTCCGGGAATTCAGGAACTGAAAATAACTAAACTTCTAGGTAGTATTTCAAGTTAAGGTTTAGTTCAATTCCAGTTTATAATAAAAAATGTTGTTCGCTTCAAGTTGAAATTAAATTTGTACTGAGTATTTAGTTTATATTTAAACAAAAGTTAGAAGTCGGTCATACCCGGCCATTTCATAATCAATTTCAAATGATTTCATCTTTATATCAAAATAATCTGCCTCAATTTTGAGGTATTTTCAAAATTTGATATCTTACTCACATTTTTAATTCCCAATTTCGGGAGAGCATTTGTAAGGGTACTAGGTGAAATTATGGATCGATTGGAATAAAATTAAGGTCTATAAAAAATGATAAGCATAATAAATTTTATTAAATTTAATACATATTTAAGCGGGTAATGTGCTTACATTTTCAATTTGACCAATTTCAAACGCTCAGTTCTTGCTTCAATATTTTTGTGCCAAGTTTCATTAATATATCTATAAAATAGTGCTGATAACCATATATTTCAGGATTTTAATTGGTTAAAACCCTACTCTGGTTGAAACTGAATATAAGAGCTTTAGGAACCGCATAAAATTTAACACGTAGGTTTATAGAGATAGAGGAATTATACGTCCCATTTTTAAGTGATACATATATTTAAGCAGAATTTCATTAATATAGTTGCAATAATGCCATCTGATCTTTTTTCACAAGATTTGCATGTACAGACAGACAGGACATCAATAGATCGATTTTGAATTCTGATTCTATTAATTTTTTCAAAACGTTAGAATTTTAAACATATAACAAAATTTAGTAAATATACATTGCCCGTTGTCCTATGGGAACACATTTTATGTCCTCATTTGAGAACCATTGTTGAAGGATATTATTTTTTAAGAAACATAAAAGTAAACAGTTTTTGTGATCTTAGTTATGATTGAATTTTATAAAACAATATTTAAACAATTTTTTATGATTATTTTTTTAATAAAAAATCAATTTATTAATATAAATCATGTTTAGAAAAAGATACAAATATAAGAATATACATTTATTTATCTTTTTTCATTTTGTACAAAATTCAATTATTATTTTTGTTTTACAAAAGAAAATTTTATTAATTTTCTTTCTTTATTTAATCAATTTTATTTTATTTCTGCATGTTTGGAACATTTTTGTTATAGCATTTTTATTTTTAATGGAATTTTCTCCATTTTTAGGATAAAGAATAATACAGTTTTGTAGTAATAGAAAAAAAAAACACAAACAACCTGGACAGAAATAAATATAAGAAAAAATCATAAAACAGAATAGACCAATAAGGAAGCATTCTAACAGAACAAAGATATAAAAAAATGAGTTTACGTGCTAAAGATAATTATAAAAAAAAAACATGAGTAATGTTTCTTAAAATCCTTTGGTGATTCTTCTTCTGAGTTTTAATACAACTGTATGGCACACATTCATCACCAGATGTTTTAACCTTGAACCGAAACATTACTGCTAGCATTAGCTTGTGGGGCATCAGTTGTGGTGTTGGAATTTTGAGTAGAGGACGATGAAACTGTGGAGGGATCCGGTAAATCTGTACGTGGTCGACGGAACAGTATAACATGTGGTTCTGGTGCATGCATCATATAGTGGACCCAACCAGGACTTTGTTGTACTCCCAAGTTGCGCCATTCTGTTTCTGTCATTAAATGGGATTTTGGTACCAATTTGGTTAAATCTGGTGGCAGGATAACATGTCTGAAATACAGAAGGGTTACTTGTTGATTGTTTTTGTTAACAAGAACTTTGATGTTTTTCTTACCTATATTCATAGACAGCATCAAAATATTTTTCCGAATATTGTATTTGATCGGCTGGCATATTGAGCTCACGTTTTATTTTAGGCTTTTGTTAAAATATCTTATGTTTTTACTTTTTTTCTTTTGTTTATAGTGGAAATTTATTTACAAACAAATTTGCCTCGTCCAGATAACTGCGTCGAGAAATTTCATTAACGGCGCTGCTGTTGTTAAGTATTACGACGTGTTTGAAAGAATGTCGGCGGCAAATGAATTGCTAAAATTAAAATAAAAAATATATTTGATGCATTGAAAAGCAATTGCTTACGCAAGATTTATTAAAATATATCTTTCAATTAATGCTAAATATTTATTAAAGCTGTGGCTTTTAACATTTTGTAGTCGTTGTTGGTCAATGTAATTGTCCTGCATTTGTAATGATATTCACTTTGGATTGATAGCACACAAAATAAAATGCGTTGTTGTATTTCTTTGATTAAATAGTTGGTAGCGATGTTACAAATCCGTTAATTTTGAATTTAATTTATAACTATCGTCTCTAGAAATAATGGAAATATTTTAAAATAAATATATAATTAAATAAACAAATAAATATATAAATAAATAAAATGTATTTAAAATGAAAAACGATCTTTAATGTTGAGCGTGATTACAATAATAAACAATACAAGAACGCTTTATTCGGCTATGCCGAATCTTATATACCCTTCACTTAAATTGGCTAACACAAAAAATAGTCGAAAAATAGCCTGTTCCGTTCCCCGTTTCATATCGAATCCAATAAAATGCCGGAAATTCCTCTAAAAATCAATAAAATTTTCACTGATACAATGAAGTCTGTATTTGTGGACCTCGTAGAAAATAGAATTAGTCGAAACATTTTAAAATAATTAAAAATAAGGGTTTTGTAAGATATCTTGGCCATGAATGGATTCTGTCGGATTTAAATAGCAAAATTCTCGCGACCATAATAATAATTTGATATACATATTGTATACGTTTATGATCGGGGGCCTTCATAAACAACATATAAACCCACTGGCAGACAGATGGTCATGCATATTTGATTTATTTTTCTTTGAACTCACGATTCAGAATACATATACTTTATGGGGTCTCCGATGCAAAATGTAGAAATTACAAACGGGATGACAAACTTATTTATACCCCATCACTACAAGTGAAGGGTATAATAACACTTTTCTTAACTGTTAACAAAATTTGTTTGGGCTTTTGCTTAATATTTATATATTTTATGAGCATATTTTAAAATTGTTGGTGCGTTTTTATGCACATAAAATGGGTTTTAGTGCATATTTTTGGTTCCCTGGTTATTATTTTATAGTTAATGAATCAAAAAATAAAAGGATTAATCGGTCTAACACGACTTTATGATACCTTTACCTTTGTAGGCTAAGTGAAGTAGTAGACCTTTCGTGACTAATTCCTATAGGTTTTGACTTTTTGTAAAAATAATCTCAGATAAATTTTAGCAATTTACGAAATTTTGCTATCTTATTCACATATTTAAACATTTTCGAGGTTAAAGCCCATTGCTGGAGTACATTTGTATGAGGCCTAGATGAAATTAGGAGATCCGCAGTAAGTCAATTATCCATAAAGAAGTCATACTGTCATATCAAATTCCTAAACTTTTGGAAAAAGTTGAGTGAATTTTTACACAGGTTATGAAAAAGTTCGATTAGCAGAAAAATTCGTTTGCAACAATGAATTTTTTTCCACATGAATATATTTTAGGTTTTAGTAAGATTCAAAGTCGATCTAGCAATGTCTGTCAATAGCACAAAAATTTCCCTAATACAAGGTTTGTCTACAATAAACCTATAAAAATGGGTCGTTCTGTAACATTTTATTAAATAACAAGTTATAAACATGAAACGGAAAAATTTATTTCACAACTAATCATGGTAATAAGAAACTTGGACAAGACTCTACCAATCTTACGCCCACCTCATTATAAAATATATATTAAATATTCATTACTACTTATATCAAACTACATTTTTGAAAATATGTACGATTTTGTACAAATGGAAAATCATCTAAGTTTTTGCCCATTTTTATACCCACCATAAAAAAATGATGAGGTTGTATTGGGTTTGTCATTCCGTTTGTTATATGTTAAAATATTCGTCTAAGACCCCAACATGTATATATATTTTGGGTCCTGGTAAGATTTTAAGTCGATCGGCCGATGTCCGTCCGTCCGTCTGTCTGTTGAAAGCACGATAGAGATCGGATGAGCTAGGAAGACGAAATATGGTACAAATTGAAAATGGACAGAATCGGATCATAAATAAGGAAGTTATGGAACTAAAACCCATGAAAATCTGTAATTTTGGAGCATTTTAGTACATATTATTAAACGGATAAAGGAACAAAGATGAAATTTAAATGGAAACTAAGATAAGAAAAATAGGTGTGACCTTCCCATTTTTTCGTCCGCCCATAAAAATATGCCTTTTTTATGCATATTTCGCACTAATATGAAGGGGAAAAACGTACAAAGATGAGTGTTAGACTGACTGTTGGATAGTAGGAATATATTAAATATACTTTGTACTGCGATCTAGTTATATTTTGATGGTGGATATTAAAGATTCAGCCAAGCCGAATATAACATTCTTATTCATAGGATGATGGGTCGTCTATTGTATCTTTATATAGTTCTTTAAATTTTATTTTCCTAAGACAACATTCCCTTCAATTCGTACGACAATTTCTTATAAAATTGTAAATATTTATTTATACTTTTTAAATTTTGAATATACATAAAACCATGGTAACAAAATAAATATAACAGGTTAATTTTCTTCAGAACCTTGTTGCCTGCCAGTCTACCAGTCAGTCTGTCTATCTGTCTGTCTACCAAACTCTCGTAATGTCAATACGTCTGATTGTAGGATATTAGAATACAATTGAAAATAATTGATTCAATTATTTCACCTTTTTCCACGGGATTTTGTATGAGTGCGATGCATGTCTCCTCTTCATACCGCTGCATAACATAACTGTCATTAATGAAATAAAAGTTTTGATTTGTTGCAAATAATCATGAACAAATTAAATTCAGGCGTTTCGTATAACAGTGGCACGTCGTCGGAGACAAGTGAAAGCCAGAGTGTTGAGGAAAATCAACAGAGTGATAGTGTTACGCCAAGTGGCACGAATACACCACCTATACAAAATTCGGGTAGTAGGTAAATTATATTGAAATAATTCTACAAAAATAAATACTTTATTTTTTTTACAAATTTTGTTATTTAAGAATTCCCAAAAGTTGGAAACGTATGAAAGATTCAGGTCAGGATAAGGATGCTGAAGCTAAACGGCCACCTTGGCGGGCTGTTAGTATTTCGACCTTACCGAAACCAGATAAAAATGCATTGTTAAGGGCAAAACTTTTGGATGCATCAAGGTATAATTATTAATATAAAAATTAATTAATCTTAGTTAAGTTTTTTTAGGAAGTGTTCTTGTAAAGGAGTTATATTTTTTAAATTGGAAGTGTATAATAAAATTACATTCAGCATATGTTTTTTATTATTTATACCCTGCACCACCGAAGGTGCGTTTGTGCAGATGTATGTAACATAGAGAAAAAATTTTCCTACACCCACCTTTAAGTATACCGTTCGACTCAGAATCACTTTCTGAGTCGATTAAACGATATCCGTCCAACCGTCCGTTCGTCTGGCTGGCTGGCTGTCCATGTAAAGCTTGTGTACACATGTATCATTATAATCGATCCATTTTTATACAAATGTCCTTCCAAAATGGTGAAAAAATAAATAAATATGTGGGTGAGGTCGCAAATTTAAAGGGTGAAAAATGGATATTTCGATGAAATTTGGTACAGATTATTATTTTGATAGACAAATGTAATTTGTGTAAAATGTTCTTGATAAGTCCATTTTTACACCTAGCCCCCGTATAAATGTCCTTCCAAAATGTTGAAAAAAAAATTATAAAATATGTGGGTGATGTCGCAACTTTAAAGATATTTCAATGAAATTTGATACAGATTATTTTGTTAAGAGAATAAAACTTGTGGAAAATGGTCACAATAGGACAATTTTTCACCCTTTAAAGTGTACACGCCGCCAAACCCCCACCCCAAATACAGTTTTTAACTTATAACATAATTAAATAAGCATGTATGATTTGATTTCATTGATTTTAACATATGAACCAAGTTTTGGATTTTTATATCACATACAAAT
>JACGTJ010004562.1:0-25204 GCA_014858695.1 Chrysomya rufifacies | reverse complement strand
ATTTATTTATATATATATTTATTTATTTAACTGTGTTAGTATAATATAATGAAAATATTATATTTATAGGTGCAATTGTATTACTTGCTCTCAGTTACCTAAGCCCATATTTTAATTATATACCGGAAGCAACTTTAGCGGCCATATTGATTTGTTCCATTTTTACTTTACTCGACTTTAAGCTACCACTTCGTTTGTGGCATGAATCAAAGCGTGATTTTGGCATATGGTTAATATGTTTTGTTGTGTGTGTCCTATGTGGCGTTGAAGTGGGTTTATTTGTGAGCATAATAATCAATGTTTTACATTTATTATTTTTGTGGGCCCGTCCTGAAATTGCTGTTAAAATAAAAGAGGTACATTGTTTCACAGAATTTGTAAAATGAAATTAGAATGTTACTTTAAAATAGCGATAGCATTTTTATATACCCTTATACTATTATTTTCGTACATTAGATGGATGATATGCAGTATATATGTGTAACTCCTGGAAATGGTATATATTTTCCAGCTATCAATCATTTGCGTGGCAAAGTACTGAAAGCTGCATCACAGGCTGAATTTAAAATACCTGTAGTCATTGACTGTCATAAAGTTACAGGACTCGATTTTACCGCAGCTCAAGGATTTGTAAAATTAGCGTGCGGTCTTCGCCCAGCGACTGATGAAGAAGATAATAACAATGCAGATACAAATTGCGGGGGCGAAGCTCTCTTAATTCTATATCGAATGGAAGTATCTTTACAAAGGATGATTGACAATGTTGACAATTTGGTTTATTGTGAAACGGAAGACAAAATTCGAGAATTTCTTACCCAGGAATCTCTTCGCAATGGCTTTATTAACCTTAAGGAGCATATAAGAGCCTCCATTGATTTGGGCTATAAAATAGATGTTGAATAAATACAGACTACTTATTTATTTATCGTAACGAAAAAAAAGACATATTTAATATAGGAAATATTTCTCACAACTTTAAATATTTAAATCGTTCTTCTATTCACTAAGCTGCCTGGCAATTGACACAAATGCTACTGACATCAAAATACAAAGCACCAGTCCCCAACTACAGAAATCTTTAAAACAACTCATTTTATCTTAAACTTCATTTATACGATTGCTTCATACTAAAAGACTTCCACTACACCTTCATGAACATTCAATCCCTCTTTAATTTTCACTACAGCAACATCCTTCTCCATCTACCTTCAAGCACCGCAATCATCGCATTATTTCTGTGTCAGTGTTTTAGAGTGTTAGATGCAAAATAGAAAAATGAATTAAAAAAAATAAAAATAAATAACAAAACAAAAATGAGAAAATATAGAAGACACAAAAAAATGGACAATAATTGCTGAGTTAATGGATTTCTGTTTACTTTTTCACTTAGCTGTGAAAAATGTGGCGCACAAAAACAACAAAACTGTGAACAAACTGTATATATGTAAATCTTTTGTCTGTCTGCCAATCTGTTTGAAAACGTTATTAAATAGAAGTAATGAAAAACAACCACAAAGTAAAAACGCGATAAAGAAAAAAAAATAATTAAATCTTATTTAAGTAAAATATATAAAATATTTAGCATAAATGAATGAAAAAACGGAAATTTCTATCCTTTCCCATATTTTTTTTTTTAATTTAAAAATATTTCAATTAAAGACTATTTATCGTATCGATGACCTATGAAATTTTCACAAAGATAAAATAATTAAATATAATTAAACCCAGATCAAAAAAAAAAATGCATTAAGTTTGCCACAATATTTTAGGCTTTCAAGCATGAACTTACTATATAAAAATGGAGGTTTACCATAGAGTAACTCACATAAAATACAAAACTGACAAGAAAATGATCAACAGCGATCGACGGAGAAGTACCATATGTTTGAATATGTTGCAGAAGACTTTTTGTTGTTATTTGATCAAAATTCTCTTCTTACAGTTAACTTAAAAATTAAAATAGTTAGAAATCTAAAATTAGCCTTGAAAATTTTTAAAATTATGATAAGAATTGGAATATTTAAAAAATAACAACTCTATTTTAGATATAAGAACAATATAATTAGCAAGTTATCGGCAAATTAAAAAAAAAAAAATATCGTGTAAACTTCTTCATCACATATTTTGTTTTAACTATCATTGTGCATAAAGCTTAATATTTGTATTTAAATGTGTATATTTTTTTATATGTATGCAAAGTGAAGAGGTTTTCATAAAATAGAGAATCAGTCGCATTATTAATGTCCATTTTTAGTTGTACACAAAATATGTTTTCCAAAACTATATAAAATTATATACTTGTTTACTTTAAACATTTATTTCGTATTTGGTTAAAATGTAATATTTTTTTTAATTACTTTCGAAATCATCTTCATTATTCATTTGCATTTCGAAGAGTCCTTGTCAGTGAGATACAATAAAGATTTATAGTAATAAAGAAAATATCACGTTGTTATAAATGTATCATATGTTTTACTTTTTTTATTTATTAGTACATACTAGCATTAAATGGCAAAAACTTATAACAAAATAAAAACAAAAAATATACATATAATATTTTAAATTGCCCATATCCTTGTTGTATTGCAAATCATCCAGAAAAACAAGAAGCCTCAAAACGACTGCCAGCAACAAAAACACGTCGAAGCCATTGACGATGATGGTCATTAAATTGTGGCCATTTGTATGCAGACAATGTTTATCAAACACAGACAAACCGGCTGTTGCTTTTTTCTCACACTCTCTTCTCTTCTCTTTGAAATGTATCTCATCATCGATCTTGATATGAATGTGTGTTTGCATCATTAATGACAAGGAATATGGAGATACAAAGAACATAAAATGACAAAGACATGGTCTGACTCTAATGTATCAAGACCTACAACTATTCATTTGCTCTAAAAAAAAAAAATATATATTTTAATGTTTATACATTTTACCAAAAATGGAAATTTTTATAAGAAAACAAAAATAACAACAAAAACAATAATAATAAATATAAAAAATAAAACAATAATAAAATTATTTTCATAAAGATTGTAATGTTTGGACACCTGTTCAAACAGGGGTGGGGTTGTTGGTTGCTGTCATTTATTTTCTAGTACAGTACCAAGTTGAAGAACATTCTTTATGTTTCATAAACTTTGTGTCTTTTTATAATTAAATTTAATTAAAAGCAACCAAGAGCCAAAGCCTCCCCAAAATCTTTACATATTTACACATACATATCTGCAAGTACATTAAATGACAATAGCTACTTAGCAACACATAAACACACAAATTAGGGAATTACATTCTAAGGGATGGTAATGAAATAATAACAAACCGAATGATGAACGACTACCTTTGATCAGAGACATAAAAATGTATGCCGCCATGTTTTACTATTGAAAATTCGTGTTCAAGATAAAGTTTATTGAGTTACATTAAGTAATTGAAATGTTTATAGCTAATAACGAAATATTTGTGTAAAACAATCCAGTATAAATAATTAAATCCAGAACAAATATAATAAATCCGATCCAGTTTTGCTCCTGTAGAGAAACTAATTTATGATATAGAAAAAAACTATAAAATAAGACTTAATTATAATGTTTTTATAAATGTTTTAGTACTTTGAACAACTTTAATAAACAAAATTAAGCTGATCGTACAGAAAAGTCTTCATACTTCACGTAATTGATCACAGACCAGATTATGGAGTATATTTTTCTCGCTTAGTTGGGTTGAAAATGCAAACTAAATTAATGTTGTTTTGTAATATGTAACAGAAATATCTATGTATATTAGGTATTATTACATTTTCTACTTTATTAAGTTAAATATTTTGAAATCTATTTAAATAACTATGAAATCGTTGTGCGTATGAGCAATGAAAAGCTATTAGATATTTAATAGTTCATCATACGCCCATATATCCTTGTTATTACAGTTTTCATGTTTTGTTCACAATTATTCTCTTAAATATTTGCCTTGGAAAATTAATATAAAGAACATTTGTGTATTTAATATAATTTTGCAAGTTTTTAAATATTTTTTTTTTACAGTTTAATGAAAATACAAAATACATACATATATTTTTATATACGTATTACATACATATGTATTGTTTTTGCCTTTTTTATTTCATATCTTTATTTTTCGTTTGCCACAAAATATATTTTATTATTATATTACAGTCAGTGAACATCAAAAGCCACCTTGCTTAGCTTTAAATGAAAATAAATTAGAAGCTAAAGAGAAACATTTCATAACTGAAATTTATTAAATGTTGGTTAAATTGAAAAAAGGGCACAAAATATCAACGGCAACATCTTCTACATTTAAATTCTTTATCTTTACACACATACTTACAAGTATGCACACATATAAATGAATACACATTTTAATTTTATTTATCATATAGCAAAATAAAAATAAATATCCAACATTTTCAAAGGGGATACTTAAACAAATAAATTAAAAAAGCTTTGCGATTACTTTAAACTTCGTGAATACAGCAAACCCAAGAATTAAGACTTTCAAAAACACTGAAAGTTATGAAAAATACTCTAACACACACACACACACACACAATGAGAAACCGAAAGAAAATCTGGAAGTAAATGTGGGAGAAGTAAATATACAAACAACAAAGAATATGTTAAATAGCAATATAAAAATTGTTTACAGCTTTAAGTGAATAATACGGTAAGTTGTTGTTATCGTTGATGTTTTAATTTTTTTGCTTTTATTGTTGTTGTATATTTATTGTAAAGTAGGTTTGTAGGCGCTCAAAAAGCAAAAGTTGTTTAAAAATTAAGAAAAATAATTTACGTATGTACGAAACAATTTACAACATTTATTTAATAATAACTTTCTTATAAAACCAGTCAATGGTAATTTATAAATAATGTATGAAATTATCGGCCGATCGAAATAAATATCTACATTTAAATTAATGATGTTGTTAGTTGAACAAATTTTAATAGTTATTATACCCTACACCATCATAGGTAGAGAGGGTATAATGGCGTATGTGCGGATGTATGTAACATAGCGAAATAATACCCGAACACCCACCTTTAAGTATACCCTTCGGCTCAGAATCACTTTCTTAGTCGATTTAACGATATCCGTCCGTCCGGTTGGCGGTCCATGTAAACGTATTTAGCAGAGTACAGGTCGCAGTTTTAAAGCTATCGTCTTCAAATTTAGCACAGATTATTATTTACGAAGCCTATTGAAACTGGCCTTGATCGGTCCATTATTTCTCATAGCCATCATGCAAATGTCCTCTCGGAATGGCCCATAATGGCTATAAATCTCTTAATTATGAATATAATTTATTGAAATTGAGCACAAATATTTCAAATCCAAACTTACGTTCCAAATTTCATTCTAATCGATCTTATAGGTCATCCATACAAAGGTACTCCTAAAATAAGGGTTTTACAGCGTAAAATGCTGCGATATGTGGGGAAAGTCACAGTTTTACAGATACTGAAATTTAGCACAGATAGACTCATAGATGACACCAGCTGAAATTGGTCACGATCAGTTCATTATTTCTCATAGCCCCCATTCAAATTTCGTCCCGGAATGAGCATTAACGCCTTTAACTCTCTTAAATATGAATATTGTTTATTAAAACTTTTGTTTCAAATTTCATTCTGAAATTTGGCATAGGGTATTATTTTGCACTAAGAACGTAACCTTTTGAAATTGGCCATGGTAGGTCCATTATGTCTCATAGCCCCGATTCAACTTTGGCCCCAAAAATTAAAATAATGACTATATCTCTCTTAAATATGAGTATTATTTGTTAAAATTACATGTACTAAAATTTTTTCTTAGATTTAAATTTATTCCAATTTTATTCGAATCGGTTTATAATTTCACTTGGCTCCCACATAAACGTTCTGCCAGAATGAGGGTTTTACAACTTAAAATGCCAAAATATGTGCAATTCGTCGCAATTTTATAGATATCTTAATACAATTTGCACAGGTTACTTTTGTATACTTTTGTATGTATAATATAAGCCAACTCATGCATTTCACTTGAGTCAGTGCAATATTTTACATAATAATATTATGTCTTTATGTGGAGTAGGGTATCATATAGTCGGGCTTGGCCGACTAAAGCACTCTTACTTGTTTTAAGTTAAGTTAAAGTAGAACTTTGTATATTTTCAAATGAAATAATTGAGTTTTTACAATCTTATTGAATTTTATTTTGTTGTAATTTGAAATTGTGTAATTCCAAATATATCGCATTTGGACAATCCAAATACTCATATTTTTATTATATATAATAAAAATGTCATTTTAAATTGTTTGTGTTAAGGGTCATCAGATTTAGATTACACCTAAAACAACTTGTAGTTTTTTTTTTTATTCTGTATTTATAAATATGAAGATGTATAGAACACAAGTTGTTCTGACGTGACTTTCAACATATAAATGAATTTTATAAAATTGCACTTTTATGTTCAACACCTGACATGCCATTTTATTTAGCTTTTAATTTTTGTTGGTGCTTATTCCATCATCTCTAATCATGTTGTGCTCCATTGGATTTTTTGTTTACTCATGTCACGTTCTGAAAAAAAAACTTGTAAGACTTGCATATTTTTTCTTAAATTTTTGTTTTTATTGTTGAATAAATTTCCTTCGCTTGCTTTGAATTTAAAAGCATTTATTATATTTTAGGATAAAAGGAAGACAACAACAAACTACGTGTTAAAAATTATATAACCAAATGACCTACTTGTTAGTTAAAAGTCTAGTTTATTTCTTGTTTTTTTTTATTTAAATTTTATGAGGTATAGCGTACTAATTTCTTATATGTACATATGTTTCACATACACCTATGTATATAAAGGTACATAAATATTTATTTTCAATAAACTTTCCGCACATTTTCCAGTATTTAACAAATTTAAACTTTTAACTAACATCTTTCGCGCTAACGGTGCTTAGCACGAAGAAAAAAAGTTATTTTAAATTTGTTCCTCCTCTCGTCATTCTTTTCAAAATCTATATATTTTACTCACGTTTTTCATAAGTTCTTCATTAATGTGCAAAAAGCAGAACATCGTCAGCATCAATAAGGCGCTAACCAAAAATAAAAGATAAAAGAGAAGCGAGCGGTGGTGGGTTGTTATCAATAATAGTATGTATTTATTATGAGCACTAAAAGCACCCAAAACAACTGTCCACAGTAGGATAAAAAAAAAAACACAATAATGGGTGTTAATATGATTTTTCTTGCCCGTGAATCTCGATCAACTTCCTTGTAGGAATGTATGCTGCAGCTCTGTATTTACATATGCACTCGAAATCTTCAAGGTATTTTAAGAAACTGAAAAAAGAAATCTTTATTATTAAGCTTTAAACATTCATTGAATATCCTGACATCAGTATAAACACAATTAAGTACAAACTACAAATAAAAAAGAAGAATGTTTAAAAATGTTGCAAATTCATACGTGAAGTAGTAAATTTATTGTGGCATACCACAGTTGAAGTGCATTTGTCCTTACATTAGCATAAAACATTAAATATTCAAGTAAAACTAAAATAAAAGGGACATACGAATATAACATCGACAACAACAAAAAGACAAACAACTAAAGTGAAAATATTCCTTCTATTTAGTTTTCCAAACTAGAGTTTATACCCATCATTTATAGTGATAGGGAACGGAGAATTTTTAAATGTTCCTTCAAATTGTTAATATTTAAAAAAATATGTACAAAAAATAACATTTTTATTTATTAAAGAGTTATTAAAAAATTTCACAATTATTATTTATTTAACCAAAGAATAATTCATATATAAATAAAAGAAAACAGTTTGTAAACTTGAAATCATCAGGTAAATTACACATTTTGAATTTGTCATGTCAAAACATTTCGCAAAAAAAAATCTAATTTGAATTCTATTCAAAATTTTTCTATTTCAAAATGTTACTATTGCGTAGCATCAACTGTATTACAACACTTACTTACTATAAGCCCTCGATATTTTAAAGTCAACGCTTAAAAATAAAAATTTTATTATCGTTTATTTAAATTCATTAAACTTTTTTTATAATAATTACACAATAAAAATGATTTATGACACATTTATTTATGGCCTCACCTTAAAACTATTAATAACTGATAAAATGCAAAAAAAAAAATTAAATAAATAAATAAATGCTGCATAATAATTCATTTAGTTTTAAACCTTATCACACACTAATAATTTAAGAACTTACAACAAATGTTTCGCAAAAAAAAAAAAAAAAAAAAAAAAAAACAATTTTTTTGTTATATTTGTATTATAAATAAAAAACTAAGCCATCATGTGATTTTACAATTGGGCAACATGATTTAAATTTTAAGTTAAAATTTTAGGTTAAATTAATCAAACTTTTACGCTTTTTCGGAATAACTTTGTGAGATTTTTAAAGGAGACATTTTGTTTTCTTTCCAAATACGGGTGATTTTAATTAACTATTTACCGAGTTACAAGCAAAATAAAAGTTAAATAGATTTTTTTTTTCATTTGAATGCAAATATTTTCTGTGAAATTTAAATCACAAATTGTGGAATTTTTTTAAATGTGTTTATATATGTATATATGTGTGTATGTACAAACTGTTTTTAACTGTTGCAATTATCGAGACAATCTAAAACGCATTTATCATTTTTTGTTTTTGCGATAAACAAAATAGCTTTGCATTTCTGATTGTTTTATAAATGTAAAAATTGTCTGCACTATTTACACGTGAATAAACAGACATTCACACACACACACACACAAATTGGTGAAAGATTTAAACATTTTTAATAAAATTCAAAAGTAATATCGTATATAGAAACAAAAGTAAATGGCGAGTATGTCACATTTGAATATTTACATACTTTTAAATCAAAATTCATTATGTTAATGTATTTTTTTTTCAATATGCTGATATACATTATTAAATTCAGATCTGTTTTATTTTTCATTCAACTTATTTTGAATTATTTAAAGTTTATATATTTTCATTTGCTTGCATTTTCTTAAGTAATATTTCTTAAATCATAATTGAAAAAAACGTGAATTAAATTTTACCAAATGTATTCTCGGGTTTGAATGTAAAATATCGAAATTCAAAAGCATCTTATTTTATGGAAAATATGTAAAATTATTAAATTTGTACCGAAATTTATGAAAATATGAAACCGATAAATAAACAACTTATACGTTATTATTGCATATTTTTGGTTGCCCTGATAGTTACTTTTATATATGTTCGTTTGCATATTTGCTTCAGTATTTATGGGAATATAAGAGAATAGTGAACGGTAAGTGTACTTGTATTTGTTTAAGCACATTTGCATAAATCAAAAAATGCACCACATACGAATGGACAAACATAATTGCAGACACTTATAAATACATACATGCATACATACATACACATAAACAAACATGCAATTTTGCCATAATGAATATTCAGTCACACTTTGCTTGCAAATCTTTCCATTCACTAAAGTTCGTACACCTGTACCTACTGAATTTTACCCACCATTATATTACTGCCTAAAGGGATTTTTAACAGACAGCTACAAATATGAAAGATTATGTACAGTCCAAATATATAACATTATTGGTCATTTCTAAAAAAAGAAAAATTAAAAGAAAAGCCCCAATACTTATGGTGATATAAATCAATGATTCAATCTATTTCCAACAGACCTCATCTACCACAAGCTCATAAAGTCTCATATGCAAATTGAGGAGTTGTGCTCATATTTGACTTTGAATATTATTAGCTATACACATGTGTGTATGTGTACTATAAGGTTCCAAAATCTTAGTATTTAAATACATAAAATGACAAGAAGTACAATTATCAAGCAACACATTTTAACATAAATAAAAGTAAGCAAATATGCGTTCACAACTATTTAATACTTATATTTTAACTATTTTTATATGAAACTATCAAATACGAAGTAAAATCTAATAATTATATAGAAAATATTTCACAAACATTTATTGCAGTTTATTCTAAACCCCAACCAGAGAAAAACAAAATGTTTAACAATTGTATTCAAACCTCTTTCACGACTTACACAGCAGACACATAAATTACACAAAACACACACGAATTTTATTGTGTTTAAATGAAACATTCAGTTTTAAGCCCTTGACAATGGTGGATAGAAAACGAAAAATATATATTTTTTAGATTTACTTTTATCAGGATTTGTGTTGTTTTTTTATAAAACAACCTATTGTTAGAAAATACTAGTCATACAAGTGAATATATTTTACTCTATAAACTAGCTAGTAGTTTTTTCTTTTCTCGATATTTTTCCGAACCCTGAAACCGGGTTTGGGTATTCAATTTCCCAGAAATTCCCGCTAAGAACAAATAGCAAATTGTAAGTGCAAGTTGTCATCCCAAGAATAATTCATACAGAAAAAACTGCTAGGATTTGAATGCTTAAAAAGTTCATCTCTACATATACACAACCAAAATAAATACAAGTTACATTTTAATTGGCATATAAGAGAAATAAAAAAATTGATTTGAACAATATTATGTTTTGATTCCAATGAAAAATTATTTAAAGTGTTATCAGAACGTATAAACTTTAAAAATTTGCATTTTAAAGAATTTGCAATTATAAATAATTTTAACAAAAACCAATTAGCTTTAATACTGTTAACTAAATCTCAAAGTAGAAAAGAATATCAAAAATTGTCGCACGTTCCTTTGGCACTATAATAATAATTGAACATGTAGTGAAATTACGTTGCCCTGTATGTGCTACACTTAGCCTGAGAATGACTTGTAAAAGTTCTTTGTTTTAAGTGGACGGGCGTTTGCAATAAATTTTACTTCATTTGTTTATAATTTTCTACTAACAAGAAGATGGATAAAAGTAACAAAACCACAAAACTTCAATAACAGTAACAAATAAAATTTTATGGCATCAGCTTTCGGAACGTTAACAACAAGAAACCACTCAAAAGTAGAAGGCAAATAAACATTTTTTTTTATTTTAGATTTTTTTTTATTCTTCTGAATTTATCAACATAAAAGTCATGAGATTTTTGTTTTATTTTTGTGATTCATACGTATGTATACTGATAATTTAATGCGACAAAAAGCAAAGTACGTACAATTGCCATTTAATTTATGTTGCCCAATATCTGACCTTTTATTTCGGTCTCCTAAAAAAAAAAAAAAAAAAACATTTTCTATTCTATTTCACGTATTTGGCTGCTCAAGAGCAAGAAAAGTAAGTCTGTATATAAAATTGTATTTAGAGTCTTTGAAACATCTGATTTTTATTAAAATGCAGTTAGCCAATATTATTCAAATAATAAAGCTACGTTTAAATGTTTAAGTTAGCAATTCCAGTTCCCTATTTATACAAAGAAAAATTCAAATGGTTTAAATTAAATTAGTTTGTTTAACAATTGAAATTGTTAACCAAGAGTGATAATTTCATGCATTCTTACATTAATTAAAAATTTTAGTTAAATTTTGTACTAAGAATTAAAAGTTATTTGACAATAATACAAAATAATATGAAATAGATTAAGTTTACAAATAGAATAATTACATACTTATTTACAAATACTTTTATTTATATTTGTAATAGAATTATCAATTATAAAAGAAACATCTTTATTGTTTTATATATTTTAACATACATATTTCTAATTAAATATTTACTTTTTATTTCTTATTGTTTTCCTCTCGAAATATGTAATTTAATTGTATGTAAAAGGTCTATCTAAACATACGTACATATTTGTTTAGGAATTTATGTTTGAAATTCTTTTATTTTATTTCGGCAATAAATTGTTGGTACAACATTAAATGTTTTTCTTTTATGATTCGGCTACCGGAAATTAGTTTCTTCTATCTAAAGCATCAGGTGTATTTCCATTAAATACAAAGTTAATTTAGTTAACTTTGTTATGTGTTATTCTATTTAATTTATCTCGAATAGATATCATGACAGTACATTGATATATTTTATGAAACAATTTCACAATTATTGCTGCGAATTTATTAAGGTAGAATATAATGGACAATTGGGGATTTTATTTATAGAACAGAAATTTTTATAAATAATTAACAAAAAGTGACCAAATAAAAAATATTATCTCAAAATATATTAAAAAAAATATTATCTTGATAAAATATTTATATAACAAAACATAGTTTAGTTAGAAAAGTGATCAGAGATTTTTATTCTTTTGGCTTTATCTCTTTTAGTTATGCCAGAAAATAAAAATAAAATCAGAATTTTGCTTTATGCCTCTAATTTCTGTAGTTTAAATATATTTACATTAAGTTTTTGATATAAACATTTTTACTCACCATTGGATATTTTTCTATGTTTCATACATACGCACAAACGCATTATATAAAAATGGTAACAATTGTACGTGTCCCTAACAACTTTCCGCACACTACCTATATTAGGTCATATTCAAATACATGAAATTTTTCATTATTTGTTATGTCTAATATACCTTACGATTTTGTTCAAATATTAAACGGGCATGGCAACAGCGTAATTTTCGACCACCTTTTTCATCTATGTTACATAAGACCTAATGGGAATCAAATATTCGACCCTCTTTCTACACTAGGAAAATCTAGGATCAATTAATCAGTTAAATTATAAGAAATAAAAGATAAATTTTCTCTTGCTGAACTTAATGTAAATATATTTTATTTTTTAATTATATATTTGCATATACATGTTTTAATCAGATTTGCTATGACGTATAAGTAACGTTAATAATTGTTATTTAGTATACGATCAAATTTACTCAATTTAGAATTTAAAATTTCCAAGAATTTTTAACAAAAATCAATTTTTTTGAACCACCAACATTTTTTTTTTAATTCTGAGCAAAACAATAAATTCCCTGAATATTGCATATTTGAAATTGTATATTTAATAGTTAGTACCTTGATATACATATTTACACTTTTATGATAAAGTGAATAAATTTTAAACAACTTATCGTCTCCACTCACTAACATTCTTCCCCTAGCATGCAATACATTATATACGATTGTAAAATTTACAACATTGAAAAAATCCATATGAATGTGTTGGAAATCATAAAACGTTTCTTTTTCGTATCTTGTTTTGGACATCAGCACTGGCCACTCTCCTTAATAAACTTCTGAAACAATATTGTAATAAATTAAATTCTTTTCTTTTTATTATTTATCCACTAAAATATAAATTTTCATAAGCTCAGGTGCGAAAGTGAATTGGAATTTTATTAAATGTGAACAATTGGTTTGTTTTCATTTACATACTTTAAAAGGAAATTAAAAAATAATAATTTAAAGAATTAATTTACCATTAAAGCATAAACGCTATAAAAATATTATAAGACAAAATCATCATACATTAAAATATTCTTTCGAATACTATATAAAATAAAATAAAATTACAATTAAGAACGTTTAGCATATTTGATTAGCCTAATTCACAAGCGAACGAAATCAAATGACATTTTGTTTTATTTCTTTACTTACTTATTTTCTATCCGCTTTTACGATTTTAATTCAATTTTCCTATAACACACTTAGTAACATCAGCATGAAATATATAGAATTAAAAAAATGTGCATTTAAGTAAAATCTTTGTATAATTGCATTAAAGGAAACCATTACTTACAACTTAAACACAGTGTACCCTATAAAATCAACAAAAAAAAAAGAAATATTAAATTACCTGTCACCGGAGAACTTAGTCCAATTCTCTTTTAATCAGACATCAATTTTTCGATCTGCATTTGTGTTATACCAGAGTTTATCGTATGTTGGATATTAAATAAATTTCCTTTCCAATGATTTGTATTTATAAACAAATTTGCACAATAAATAAATAAATAAACAAACAAACAAACAAACACAACAATGTTGTACAAGTACTTAAAATCAATTTCATTCATCAATGCTATTTTGAGTCTCACATTTCGCTCGCTCGCTCTCTCTTTCTATGCCAAAATCGTTGAAATCACAGCAGTTGAATACATTTTATTTAGTTCAACAATAGCAACAAAAGCAATAATAACAACAATAACGATTACCAAATATTTTACCATTATTAACATAAATATTATTTCATTTTATTTCTCTCTACTTAAAGATGAAATGTAAATAATTTCTTTTAAAACCATCAACATTTTCACGAATTAAGGAATTATTTTTCACTTATCCAATATTAAGTTTACAAAAAAAAAAAAAAAAAAAAAAAAAAAAAAAAAAAAAAAAAAAAACAGAAATAACAATGCGTACACTAGAAATATTGAAAATGGTTTTTCCAAACGCCAATATTTGTATTGTTATTTTGTCATTTATTTTATAGTACAGTGGTTCAGAGCATTTTTTATGTTCTTTAAATATTTATCTACAATTAATTTTAGTAATGAGTGTTTCATACATACATATTTATTCGAACACACAATTGATAGAATATTGAAATTTGATTGCATGATTTATTTATTAAGTATTTGGATTTTTTTAAATTCCGTTTTATGAGGGATTAAGTTGTGAATTCAATGGCTCGAACAAAAAAATATTACAAATTTAATGAAGCAAGTAAATGGATCAATAAGTTCAACCAAAATACAAAATCATTAACATCATGATTTTACAAATCGTTTGACAGTTATCTGGTTGTACACAAACTTTTATTTAAAATCACAAAATCATTTATAAATATGTAGTTCTATTAACAACTAAATAATAAATTAAATTAAATCATTAATAAATTATAAGTAAAAAAATTGTTTCTAAAATCTAGGTGTGTCACTCAATAGAATGCCATCAAAAAACAAAATGAAATAATTGTTAGAAATTTATAACAAAAAATTAACGTTCATTTGGTTTTTATAGAAGTAAAATAATTTGGTAGAATTGTAATATATACGTATGCTTATATATTCGCTTGTTAAAGCAAGTTGTCTTTTTTTTTAAATATTCTGATCCTTTATTTGTAAAATTCAAGATTTATGAGATTTTTCGAGTAAGTTTCATACACAATCTTTATTAGAAAAAAATCCTTTATGACCCACAAATCCTTACAATTGTTTGGTCTTATTGTAAAAAGTAAAATTTGCCATAAAAGTTATAAAATAATATATATGTAAGAATGTATGTAAATGTATATTTTTTATTGTTCCACATTGTTACACATACACAGTTGCTAAACCCAGATGTTTAAATACAATCAACTTTCTACACAATTGCAATCTTATTGAGGTCAATATGAAAATAAAGTGTTAAATTTAACATGAAAGCACTTTCACTTTTAACAAAAAAAAATTTGTTTTTTTCATATTGGGATTATCGTAGGCTTCAAAAATAACTTTTCTCTGCTCGTTATTAGTTTAACATTTAGATAAGAGTGAAAATGTTTGAGTTGGTAAAACTACACACTTTCTATTCTACTTTTTTCATATGAAACTAAAGTGACAATATTTACACTTAGAAAAATGTGACATAAAATATCTTATTTCCATAAAAAAATGTAGCAAAAAAAGTCATCCAAAAGAAGAATAAATTAAATTGCATAAGACTGATTTTATATTTATTTGGAAAAGAGTTTTCATCGTTCATGAATAGTAGGCCCTTTAATTTCTCGGGATAATGGAAACTATTTCGGACCATCCCGGGATCTCGAGGACAAAACATACGTGCGTTATTTTTGGACAATAAACAGCATATTGAACAAATATTATGTTAATTGATGTACATCAATTAATAAAAGAAAACTTTTTCAACTGTTTCCTTCAAAATTTTGTTAATAAAAAAATATATATAATTAATCTGCAATCTTTGATGAAAACCTATTTATAATATTAACTAAGTTTTGTAAGAAGTCACTAGATATCTTTATGTCACGTCTATTTATATATTTATATTGTCTCCAAATAATTGTCAGCCATTGTGCAATAAAAGGAAATCCTTACACTCATGTTATAAACTCACAAAATCCAAAAAAAAGAAAATTTAATGAAAATAAAAGATGAGTATGTAGGTAATTTTGTTGAGTAAATAAAACCAATGAAGTGTCGAGACATTGAAATCCTTTTTTCCTTTTAGTTTTATTTATTTAAGCTATTTTGTTTAAGCTCTTCTACTTCAATGTTTTTTTTTATTGTATATTGAACTGAACACTTTTTACGACAAGAAAACTTTCATTTCAATTCCGACTCCTCTGTGGCCATTCATTGGAAGAATACAAAAAAAAGTAAAGCAAAAGTTAGCGAGGTGTTAAAGCATGTAAAATGATATAAATCGAAATACAGTAAAAAATAATAAAATAATATAATGGTAAGTACTTATCAATTTTAGATCAATGAAAGGCTATAGGAAATGTGAGTGTGAGTAGAACGCCCAAACATTCCTCAATTAAATTCAACTTCAAATACAATAGCAAGAGGACTTAATAAAATTGATATTAGAAACATACATTGTACGGAGATAACTAAAAAGAATACAACTATAGAAGAATAAACTCCATATAGTGTACATAATAAAAATCTGTTCTTTTATTATTCTTATTATCTACACCCTTCCAATAATTTGAATTATGCCTTAACTACATCGGATTTAATAGTTCAAGTATTATGAAGATTTTTTCTCCAACAAAATTTTTGTTATAAATTTGAGTTTTTTATGCTGAAAAATGAAATTATTTTTATGGAAATAAATTATTTGTTTATAACATTTGTTATAAAAATAATTGGATTCATAATCCAGGAAAATATGTTGAACAAGGTCAAAAGTTTTTGTAAAATTTTGTAGATTTTACTTCGAAAACGGACATAAACGTTGTAAGTCCAGTTTGAATCCATTTAGTTTCCTGCAATAAATGATAGGATTCGGGGTCGATCTAAATATTTTCGCTTGTCTGTTGAAAGCTAGAAAAGAGGACGTATTGGTTTTCATAAACATTTTACACGTTTCAATTGTAAACAAATGTTATGCGTTTTTGTTTTTTTCACTTCATATTTACGTATAACATGAGACCTTATTTCTACAGGAAAGATCTTCGAAATTATTACACAACAAAGGTTACAAGAATATTAGTCTATAGCAACAAAAACAAGCAACGGAAATATTTTTTACTAGGAAGTTTAACAAAAGAATACTTAAAGGAAATGAAAATAAAAGAAATAGTAAAATAAAATAATTATTACACATTACTTATGTTAAATAAACAAAACTAAATATTTTATCAATCATCATAATAAATAATCAATTGATCAATTGTTAGGCGTTTATTTCGTATTACAGATATTACTACAAATGATATTAAAAAATATTTTAAGTGTAATACGATAAAAGGAATAATCAAATTTCCCGCTTGAATATTGGTTAAAATTATAATAGACACCCGCTTTTTATATTTTTATGTTTCATTTCTAATATTAATATTAACTAACTTTGACACATTAATATTTGGTATTATTTCAAGGAAAATTAACCTACTTATATATATTTTTGATTAAAGCATGAAATGTGAGGGATGTCCACCAAAATTTTGCGCCGACTTTCCACCTTGTTTAAAAAAATATATTGGTAAACGCACAAAGAATAATCCAGGTAATATTATTGACTTGCATTCTTTTGCGCAACGTATAAAACCAACTCTACTTGATGGCATCGAACTTGATTATATTCACCGATTATCGTCAAATAAATTTATAATTTCTAACTGGACCTTAAGTCACAATAAACCATCGGGATATCGAATTGGCGGGATTTACATGATTCAATTATATAATGATGTTATGGTATACATACAATTTTTTTCAATTTCAACTTTTTAAGTATAATAAAACTTTAAATTTAACAGCAAACTCCAAAAATTCGTGCAGATATAAACCCCGCTACACTTTCCACAAATATTGAATTAATATATTATCCCTTCCATTTCTTGAGAGTTGAAACGCAATTACAGAGAGCAGCAGATGACTACCGATTACAGACGCAGACTTGTATTGACCTATTTACGAATTCCACTTCATTAACAGCCAATTTCTATGATGTAAGCAGAGATAATGGACGAGCGACCTTATCATTTTTACGATCAGCTAGTGATCATTTAGCATTAGGGGCAGAACTATTACTGGAATGGACTGAACCTAAGTCGATGATGACCGACATCGCGTTCGCCGGACGATACAAGAGACATTCATATTCGCTGGCCGCTTCTATATCACGTCAAGGAATAGATTTAAGTTATTGGCAACGCATACATCCCCACATACAACTTGCCAGTTTGTGGGCGTGGCATCGAAAAACACAAAAATCAGTGGGCACTATATGTTACCAATGGAATTTTCAAGATGCTCATGTAAGAGGAATGTTCGATTCAAATCTATCAGTTGGTTTTATGTATTCAAGGTAAAATATTTTACTTTATATTAGCAATTAATATCTTTGATATAATCATTATTTCAGATATTTGCGACACATACCTATCAATATGGCATTTAGCTTATTTGTAAGCCTCCACACAAATAGATTCATATTTGGTTTAAAACTTCTCTTGGACCCTTCGGGATTACAACGAGGAGAGTAGCAGTGTTTTCGGTTTACATTTTTTTCGTGACACAAAGATATGTTTTATTGTTTTGTTTATAAATTTATATCCTTTGTGTTTTGTAATAGAAATATATTTAAGTACTGGCCTTAAGACTTAATTAATTTGTTTTAGTTTGAAACAGCATTTAAAATTTTCTCATTCACTTCATAATAAGTGTCTTGAATTATGTTTGAACAAAAATATGGGAAATCCAACTCATATACATTTATGGAGAAAAAATAATAACAAATATAAACAATTTCTTTAAAACACAATGATATAGCATCACTGTGTTTTATATAAATTATTTATATCTCTTATTACTTTTACCTCCAAAAATCAATATGTACATTATCTTAAATATATATGACTTGGATTTCCCATGTTATAGAATCACATTTTTTTTTTCCAAGATGACAAACCCAAAATTAATTCTTGTATATTAGAGGCATAACTATTTTTTCAATAAAATCTAAAAAAAAAGAAATACATGGTTGAAATTGATGTGATAACTTTATCCACATAACATATGCAGTAAAAAGTGAAAAATATGCTCTTTAATATAAAATATTAGCATATTAGAAAAACTAAAAATTATTATATATGAGTCAACCAACGATAAAATATATATGAAAATTTACTTTGTTACAATGAATGTATATTAACATGCACTTTTTTCAGAACAAAGTTATCAGTTTTTAAAGTACAAATAAAAATTTTTAGAAATTTACTATATATGCTATATACTCATGTTCGAGGTGTTAATGTAATGAAATATGTGCAAATTAAATATATTTGACATAATGTTTGAAGTTGACATAAAAGAGTGCCTGATATTTTCCCTTTACATTCTAATGGTTTGCTCACAAATATCATTTTAATACGATTTTTTCTGAGTATAACAGATACAAGTGTATTGGTCTAATTTATAATCTTTTTGGTAGTTTTACTAGAGTGGGCGGACGCAGCTAGAACTGTTCAGAATCTTGCAAATACTAAAAGTATATACTTTCCAGGACCTTGAAGAATATGATACACTCGAAATGACTAAAGTAAATAAAAAAATATTTCTCCAACATTATATAATGGGAGATTATTTATGTACGATTTCATGAAATATCTGACAAAAGTATCTGGCCTTTCGATGTTCATAGCTTTGTTTCCGTACAACACTTTGAGCGTACGAGGAATCTCAATTACCCTATTTCCCAAAGTATAAGGTGAACTTTGGGAAATGGGGAGACATGCCTAATATAATTTTTTTCTTGAAATGGTAGAAAGCTGCATGAAAATAAAAATAGGATTTTGCGCTCTTTTCGTAGATGTATTTACCACTTATGATATTGATTAGATATTATTTAATTCTTAAATACTTATTCCTTTCCCTTTCATATATTCATATATTTCAAATACATACATATGTAAATGCTTTTAGTTAGTATCTGAGTGTCTTTGAATATTAATTTTTGATTGCATAAATTATGATAAAATATTTTATAAAGGAATTTATTTTCATTTCTTTTTTTATTCAATTATGTGAAAAGACATTATTAAAAAGATAACATAATTTAGGTATTGAAGAAAGAAAATCGAAGTATAGAGTTATAAAACGTCTGCAAGGAAAATGAAATTATAATATACGTAATTTGGAATATAAAAGAAAATAATTACAAAAATAGCAGGAAAATTTTAATTCAAATATTATAAAATATTCAAAATTGTTTTAAAATTTTCATCTTGAAGAAATATTATATAATAAATATTTGTGTGTGTGTGTGTGTGTATTGACACATATTTACCTTTCAATAAACATTTAAGAATCAACAAACTTTTGTTATTCGAAAACTTACCCATTTTATTAGCTATTTTCAAAAAAAAAAACTAACAGAAAATTTTTTGTTCTGTGTTTCGAATGGTATGATGGGTATTAAATAGAATTACACAAATCTTAACAATATTTTCTTTAGTTAATCGTCCGTATAAGTATACTAAAGATTCAAAATTACTTCAGAAAATTGTTTTACAAATAAGCCAATAATAACTTCAAGAAAGTAAATAGAACCAATAAAGCTGACGACAAAAAAAAACGAAAATATAAGGAATCCAAGTTAAATAAAACCAAAATAAATCGAAATAAAAGCAAAAACATAGAAATCTTAAAGAAAATAAATAAACTTAAGACATTTAAAAAGTGTTAATACAGATTCACATAAAGAAACATTCACCAAATAGAGGAAAGACATGTCACTATCGATTATTCTCTTTTTATTTATTCACCTATTTTTAGTATCAAAATTTTGTTAAATGTATTAGAATATAAAATGTGTACATCTACCACGGTCAATAAACCTAAGAATACAAAGTAAATACATGTACGCAAGAAGGAAAAATTATATGAATACAAACATACTTTTTTATTTAAAGTAGAACTGACTAAGATTCGTAATTATTTGTTCAAATTACAATATGCTTATGAAAAATGCAAACTCAGCATGTGCTGAATGAAAGATTTGGATGGATCGAAAATTTACAAATATTCAAAAATTCAATTTCACAGTAATGTTTGTTATCGGTAATATTTAACAAAATTATTTAATATATAACTAAGTCATACTCAGACGGACTTGATGGATTATATCACATTTAATTTGAAATAGTCTTGTGATTAGTCTTATAATTTACAATAAGTAACAATTTAGTAATTAAAATGTTAATGCGCAACTTTAAACATTTTTTTTTTTGTGCCAGACATAATAATTTGAGAAATACAATTTAAGCAAACACTTTTCTAAAACAAGGATATAAACAAACGCGCCAGTGTTTTTCCCTCCTATATCTCAACGTGCCGCATATTCAAATGTATATATTTATGCACCGCGGAAAAATATCTACAAAGATTTTTCGTATTAAAACCTTGATGTAAATTATGTAAACACCAGCTGTGTACGCAATAAAGAAACAACAACTATAGCTTCAACTAAAACGACAACAACAAAAACACTAAAAAATACTTTTAGTGACAAATTTATGCAAAATTATGTTAAAAGTTTGCTTTTTGGACATAAAACGGCCTGGTTCGGTTTTAAGCCTTTTTTACCATTATTACCACGAACTCATTTGCAATAAAGAGACAAAATATACAATATAAAGTTAACATTTTATATCGTTTGTTGTTTGAAACTATTTACAACACACAATAACATTTACGAACTTTTACAGCGGGAAAATATTTAAATTATCATGAGATGCGGCCTTCATCACACTCTTTCACAAACATTTTTATGAATATATACATATTTACATATTTACATAAAAGTATACCATTTGTCCCCTTTGCGGCTTTAGAATGTAAACAAAAAAGAGTGAGTTAGTCGACATGATAAATTAATGAACTATTGTAATTGTATCATTATGGGCAGAAATATGATAAACTACAACTTGTGGATCATAACCATTTTCTTCAGGCTTCGTTTTAGTATCGAATATTTGCCAAATTTCATAAAAATTTTAAATTACGACTTTACCCTAATAACTTAAAAATTGCGATCTGAACAAGGTTTATATAGATAGCCAGACGAACGGACATCATTTAATCGACTTGGAAAGTGGATCTGAGTTGAGTTTTTGTCTTTATGTTACAAAAATCCACACAAACGCGTTATACCCTCTCCACCTATGGTGATGTAGGTTATAAAAGTGAAAGTGTCTGATATTTAAAAATACAATTACAAACTTCTGAAATCATAGAGTGTCGAAATTGTTCACTATAGTTCGTTTTTATTCCCAAAACCAGGTTTTTATTCTAATTAAAGAGTTTCTGAATGGCTATTTACATCTAAGTTTTCCTGCTAGATCGATCAAAAGCGGTTACTTGTTTTATATTAGCAAACTAAAAAATACAAAAGCTGAAACGCTTTCAAGTCAAATGACATTGGTTGTTGCCTGTCAACAACGTTTAATGTTTTTGAATCAGTGTTTTAAAGCTTTAAGGCAATGAACAAAAACTTGCTTAACATTGTTACATTATTTTGTATGAAGTGCTAAAGTGCTATTTGTACATGAATTTCTAGCTCTATCATTTATTTAATCCAATATTTCGTATATACAAGGTTTTGCTACTTCATTCTTATACTAGATTTTTGTCCATTACAACTGTGGTAGTTCGCTTGTTAATTCATAATACCTGTATGCAAATAGTCTATTCAAATCATAAAGGCGATTTATTTATTAACTTAAAATCTGCTAAGAAATATAGGAACAAAACAAAAATGTGAATTTGCAGATTAATAAAACATATTTAAAGTTTTTTTTACGTCTTTCAAAAATGACACAAAAAAACTTTAGTTGCATTCCTTTGTCTTTGTTTGGCCTACGCTGGATTATATACGTGCCCACAAACATCCATACATATGTATATTCATTGTTATTGTAACGTTTTTTATTTTATACATCTAAAGCGGTAATTGCGGGTTTCCGCTTCCGGCTAACTCTACTTATTTCCTTTCCTCTTTAGAACTTTTTTAGCTTTCCGCATAGCTTTGTATTTGTTATTGCTCTTATTATAAATACGCTTTTGTTTTATTCAGTTGTTGTTTTTTTTTTTTTTTTGTAAAAGTGTTCCTCAGGCTTCCTGTGTTGATTACTTTAAAACATTTCATGTTATTTTTGTTTCTCATCTAGTTTGTGGTTGTGTTTAATTTTACGTTTTTCTAAAATTTCATTAAAAATACTTGAGATATTTTTCCTGTTTAACTTGTTAAATACAAGACTACACTTTTTTTAATGTTTTAATATTAATCAAATTTTTACTAGATTTTTGTTTGAGTAAAACAGACTCTGTCTTACTTTGCAACATTTAATCTTTTTAATCCATAAATTCATTATTTAAATCTAACCTTTGCTTAAGGGTTCTTTTTTTCTCGCTTGTTTCATTCAATTCCCTCTTCATTTTACTCTTTTTTCCCTTGGTTAAAAATGTAAAAAGTTTTTAATATGCGCAGAGCTTTAATTAAATATGTTTTTGTTTTCCTTTTTTCCTTCCATGTTTTGTTGTGGGTTTTAGCCCTGATGATGTTGGCCACTCAACGACCCCTAAATTGTTTATAAGATTTTTTACTCTTGATATTTTCACAGATTTTTTTCCTTTGAAAACAATTTTAGCAGTTTTTATTTATTTGTTTTTTTTTACAATTTTTTAAACGTGGCCTATATTTGGTTATAAAACTTGTTATAAAATTTTAAGTTTTGTGGTTACTTTTAAGGGTTACTTAAACAAGTTTTGGGTTTAAGCCTTTGCCCGCAGTAAATTGTTTTAAAAAAGAATATTCTCAAAGTATTTGAGTCTTCTTAAAGTAATCTGTTGTAATGGATGAGAAATTAGAGGGAAACGTTAAAAAGAACTTTAAATGTTAACAAAAGTAAAAATGTGTGACAAATATCATATCATATCAAACTAAACAATTTTACTAAAAATTGTATGCAGTTATATGTTGGCGTATAAGTTATATCAACTCACAATTTAAGTATCAATTTTTTATACCCACCATCAAAAAATGAGGGGGGTATATTGGGTTTGTCGTTCCGTTTGTAACATGTTATAATATTCGTCTATGGTCCCAACACGTGTACATATTCAGGGTACTGCTAAGATTCTCAGTCGTTGTAGCGATGTCCGTCTGTCTGTGTCTTTAAAACACGGGACAAGAAAAATAAAATTTTCTTATGAACTTGCCATGAAACGTTTAATGATGAAAATTAAAGTGCATCAGAGCGTTTTAATAAGATATTTGGACACACAATTTGGTGGTCGGAGGGGCGACTTTTCCGCCTATCATTTTCAATGTAACATGGGACCTGTTGATGGTGGGTATCAAAGATTCGACTTGTTTTATTCAGTTTGTTGTTCATATGTAATTTTTTTAAGTTCTTTATTCTCGAGTTTGCTTATTGCTATGAAAATAATTTCCAGTCGTTGTTGTTGCTTTTGCTGTTAGCGTTATTAAAACTGGCGCTCTGCTATTTTGTCTCTTTATTCATATTCCCAAACCTATTATTACAGGATAATTTTATTTTTTTTTTTTTATAATGCTAAATATTTACTTACTCAAAAAATTACTCATGTACTTATGTTGGCATTTATGTTGTTTTATTACAAATAACTTGTGTAATATGCTGTTGTTGGTATTTTGTTAATGTCATATTAGAGCAAATTTCGTCTGAACATAAGTAGAATGTTTGGCTTGTTTTCGTTTTATTTAAATAGTAGGAAATAAAATGTCAAATTAAAATAATTTCTGTTGAATAAATAAACAATTTATGGTTAATTGTTTTGGTGTGTTGGTGGAATAAAGGAAGTAGTTTTTATTTTGTTTAATTCTTTCATGCATATTAAAATCAACTATTAAAATTGAAATTAACATCTCACGTATATACTGGTTCTGAAAAAAATTATTCTTTTGTTAAAATCATACAGATTTTACTCTACTTTTTTTTTTATTCCATTTATTGAAAAAAAAAAACACTTATGCCATTCTAGTTCTGTTCTAGTTTAGTTTAATTGTAGTTCAGTTCTAGTGCAGTTCTAGTTCTAGTTCA
>JACGTJ010004549.1:0-10132 GCA_014858695.1 Chrysomya rufifacies | reverse complement strand
AATTGAACTATGAATTTGTGATCCCTCCCAATGAGTATATCATAGCAACTGTTATCTTATTTATAATTTTACAAAAATTGGAGGAGGACATAAGATATAAAATGTAGGACGAAACTTATGTATGACAAAATCGATTCCTTGGATGCCAACCAAATCTATACGATGCTCACAATATTTTTAGTTGTCCGGTGTTCAATTGAACTATGAATTTGTGATCCCTCCCAATGAGTATATCATCGCAAGTGTTATCTTATTTATAACTTTACAAAACTGAAGGAGGTCATATGACATAAAATGTAGGACGAAACTCATGTCTGGCGAAATCGATTCCTTGCATGCCTACCAAATCTATACAATACTCACAATATTTTTTGTTGTTCGGCCGATATCAATTCAATTCATACCATGAATTTGTGATTCTCTCTCAATTGAAATTGCTGGTTTGTAGGCCTTGAATTCCTAGAAGAAGAACATGGCGGATTTCGATTCGAAGAGAATTTATTTCGTAATACACTAGGACCAACGTCAGTGTAATTTTGAATTGGACTTAAATTCTTATTAACACTCAGTAGTGGGAAATTGATAAAACTGAAAATACTGAATGTAATGTACGATACAACAAAATGAAACATATGAAACCTTAGATAGTAATGCAAAATTCTTATTTTGGACACTAGTCATTGACGACTGCGCATATTGATTTTAAAAGGTATAATAAAGTCAAACATTTGTATTGCCCAGGAACGAGTAACAGTCATATATATCACATGAAGTTACAATGCAAAATGACATTCCCACGACAGCTACTTCTAAGCAATAACTCGAGATACATTGGCCAAGGGCTGTCAATCCAAGAAAAACTAGAATTGGCGGATGACATTTTTATGTTGACGTTGAACAACCTTGACGAGCTGAGTATATAATAACCTGACTAAACTTTTCATTTATCGAAAAGCAATTAGAGGAATTCTGCATCACTAAATATTAGCAAGGAACTTAGACTTCCTACATTAGGCCTTATATAAACTGAATTTGCTTATTTTTTCTATATCTATACTAAATTTCTGTGGGTTCTGTCCACAACTTTTTTCTCTGTGCAATGAACCCATTGATGATGTCAATGTCGAATATACAACTCATGTCAGTTTATGCGCTAAACATGCCTATTTATAGAAAAAGTCTTAAAATAGGCACGTAATTTAAAATATAAAATCTAAATATATAAAACATATTCATATTTTTATCATTAATCCCCGATTTTACCAAAACAATAACTGGAAGTTAAACCCTAAATATCAATAATAAACACATGTAAAATTTGATTGTATTTATTTTGGTGAAGTCGAGGATTTTTCTTTTTATTTTAGAAACTCAATTTGTGAAATAACATTTTGTTGAAAATTCAAGATCCCTAAATTTGGATAATTAAACCTCAAGCAAATACAAATACCCGCCAATTATAAATCATGAATAAAATTTCTTAGACCAGAATCTTTGACATAAAAATAACGTTACCATGACAATTCAAGCTCCGTTCCGAAACGATCCCAATTTATATCCGCCAAAGATAATCAACTCAGTGACAGCTATATTAACTGGAAACCTATGACAATTAAAGCTCCGCTTCGAAACTATCCTAACCTATTTTCTGCCAGATTATCAACTGAATGACAGCTATATTAACCGGAATATTTCTTTGATATAAAAAAAAAACGTTACCATGACAATTCAAGCTACGCTTCGAAATGATCCCGACTTATATCTGCTAAAGATTATCAACTAAGTTTTATTTTTAAGAAATCGACTGCAGAACTTCTATAACAACATAAAAATCAATAAATCTTCGGCAAGCAGTAGCAGAAGAATTTATTAATTCGCAGTTTTTTGGAGGTAAGTGGGAAATTTCAAAAATTTAATTTTTCAAAAATTAATAAAAAAGAAAATATAGTTGAATAAATTCGAATTTTGATAATAACAAAATATTGATTATACATACAAAATATCAATGAAAAATATTAAAGGTCGACGTATCATATGAATGCCGCAATTTTTGTGTATAGAAACCATGAAGATATACCAAGTTTTCAAAAATTTACATTTACTTAAGTTATTTTTGAGCTTTAAACCTAATTCCAGGGTAACATTTCTATGTATAGTATATAAAATATTGAATCGATCATGATCGATTAGAAAAATTTTAACATGTGTCGTATTTCAACAAGATATTTCCGAAATGTTTTATTCGTTTAAACTCCCATTTTGATAGAACTTTTGTTTGCGTAATAACGGACCGATTCAAATGAAATTCGACACGTAATTCACAAAATTTCATGAAATTGCACACTCATTTATTTCATTTCGGGGAATTCATTAGTATGTGGGCGAAGTAGTGAACCAGATATGATCAATCTGTGCCAAATTTCTTCATAATATCTCCGAAATGCGACCGTACCACATATTTAATGGTTTTACGCGTTAAAACACCATTTTGGGGTAACTTATATATGAGAGTTACGCAAAATAATGGCCCGATTTAAGTGTGATTTGGCTTATGTACCAAATTTTATGAAATTTAAAAACCTCATTCCGAAACGGACATTTGTTTGGGGGTAGGTGAAATTTTAATCGATTTCGTCCTTGTATGATAATAATCTGTGGCAAGCTCGACGGACATCAGACATTTTCTGAATCTAAAAATTGTTAAAAATTTAAAAACTCTATAAGACGAATATGTTTTGTTTACGCTGTTTAGATGAAAATTTAAATTTGTCCATTCAACTATTGGGAATGTTACATTTTCCAACCATGCTTTGCAAGTCCTATCGCAACAATATCATCATTTAAAACCTCTCGTTTGATATTACACAATTTACAGAAAAGTTCCTTTTGTCTCATTTGATACGTGGATTGCAGTTTTGTCCTTTTGAAATATTTAATCCTTGACCATTTTTGTATTCTTTAATGGGATAAGAGCTTCTTGCTACAGTGTCGAACTATTCATCGTTGTTGTAACGAAATAATCTGGGGCTTTTCTGTTGTTCTTTAATTAGTTTTATTTATTAGCTGAGTAATGAAAAATATACGAAAACTGGAGTTTTGAAGCTTTTTGATGCCATTACACAACAATCAGGCAATACAAATGAATATTAATAATTTAAATTAGTTATCTTATCAAAAATTTTATAAAATGATCAGTTTGGTGGATGGTGTCTTTAGGACATGGCAATAAATGGAGTGGTTTCGAAACCACTACAAATAAGCATGTATACAAGAAATGAAGATAATGGTAGATCATAACTCTGGTGATAATTGTAAAATATGTGGGTAAAGTTGCAAATTTGTAGATATTTTGATGAAATTTCGATACAACCTTTTGAAAATGTTCGGTTTATTATTTCACCTATAAATATACGTCCTGGAATTAAAAATGATTACGATTGGTACATTATATTACACAGCATAATGGTGTAGGGTATCATTTAGTCGGGGTTGACGGTTTTTAGTTTAAATTCAAAAAAAATTAATAAAAACAAGTAAGAGGGCTTTTAGTCGGTCAAGCTGGAGTATATTATACTCTACACCACTTTATGCAGGTGAATTAATGAACTATTCGTTTCCAATTCTAATAGGATATTGTCTATTCTGTCAATCAGGCCAGATCTTTTCAAAAATATCTTTAACATTGAGTTTCTCAATCTTAATCACATATTTAAAAATTTAATACAGTTACAGCCTTATTTTGGAGGGTTATTTATATGGAATCTAGACGAAATAATGACGAGATTAAGATTAAATTTAAGTAAACATAAATAAGAAAGCTCATTTAAGCGATTTATGCCGTAAGAACCTAATTCCAGGGGGTTTATTTTTTGGGGGCTAAGAGAAATAATGAAACAATCCATATTGAATTTTTCAAATCGGTTAATAAATAGTCGAGTAATTTTCAACAAATTATTAAATTTTATTTTATTTGAAATAGTTGTTTTTGTTTTGCTAATAAAGACCGCACAAACTAGCACACCCTATTATCCTAAATCTTTAATTTGTATTTGTAAACTATTATAAAAGATAGACCTGACTCGACCATCTGGAACGTTTTAAGAGGCGATTTTCTGATTTTATATTATCCAACTCAAGTGAGGGGAAGTGTATATAAGATTCGGTGTAGCCGAACAGTTAGATTAGTTTTACAATTCCTTTTTCAGGATTTCAAATATTTGTTGCGCTTTGCAAAGAGAGTGTATTCGGCAAAAATACTTTTTTAAAAATTTTATTTCAAAATAATTTACTTTTTAAATCAAATTCACATTTGGCACATTCTGAAATTTTTAAGAAATTTACATGGTTTTAACATAAAATGTGAAGGTCAAAGGTCTACTTCTAAAATTTTGAAATATAAAAAAACGCTAATAAAATTAACTTTTTATTTTATGAACTGCAATGAAACATACAGAATATGTATTTGAAATTTATAGATTTTAATAAATATCTAACAAAATAAAGAAACGTATATATAATAAACTTAATAGAAACTTTGAACTTTTAACAAGTAAGAATGTTATATTCGGCTTGGCAGAATCTTTAATATTCACCATCAATCTATATTAAAGTTTCTTCCTATTAATTAACGATACGTTCAAAATTTCAATTCATATTTGTAACAAAATACATCAAAATCACGGATTTTTGTTGGTGGACTGGTGAAAAATTCCATATATTTTAATCTGATCTAATATGGGAGGAGGAAACACATGCATTAATGCGTCTAACATTACTGGCCTTATACCTAAAAGCCTAAAACGCCTTATTTTTACCAAGTTTCTTCCTACTAACTAACGATACATCGAAAATTTCATCGTTTACTTCCATTTATTACACATTTGATTTGTGTGAGTGGGCCCATTTTTCAATATTCTTCCAATTATCTAACAGTCAGTCTAAAATTTCATCTTTGTACGTTCTTCCTATTCATATTTAGTGGGGGGTGGGGGTTAATGCTTTTTTCGCATCTTAGCTTCCGGTTACTAAACTATTATGTTTTACCTTAAATTTCATATTTGTACCTTCAACCGTTTCATATTTATGACATATTATGTACTAAAATGCACCAACATTACAGATTTTCATGGGTTTTTGTTCCATAATTTCCTTACTTGTAATCCAATTCTGTCCATTTTCAATAGCAAACAAACATTATATAAGAGAAATATTTGAGCCATCCCATAGCATATCACATCTCATCCTGTGTGATCTCTTTCGTTCTCTAAACAGACAGACGAACATTGCTACTTAGAATCTTACCAGGACCCAGAATATATATACATATGTACATGTTGCGTTCTTAGACGAATATTTTAACATGTTACAAACAGAATGACAAACCAAATATACCCCCCATCATTTTTTGATGGTGGGTATAAAAATATGATACAACAAATTGACCTTTATGAGCCTAACTATCTTTCTTTAACCATGGCGTTACCCTGATTCATTTAAAATAATTTTGAATCTAATTTTAAGCAGTTTCAATTAATTTCCAGCACCATTTTTTTTTTTAATTTTTGGTTGGGTGTAAAATAAAATCTGTCATTCAGATGTCCCTGATCATGATACACATATTGGAAAACGGTTTCAAAACGGTTTTTTTCACGAACTTCTTTAGTAGAAAGACCAAAATATCGTATGTTGCAGAAGTTAAGGTGGATCATGTTGCAACTAGAAAAAATAAAAGTAACAAACAATAGGCTTGTCTGTTTCCTGCTGTCGGCGAAATCAGGGAAACTATTTTCAAACAAAACTATATATATCATGAAACAATTGGATATCAAACACTTGATATCAAACACAAAAATAGGTGCAAAAACGCGTTCTTTCAAGTTATTAAAAACTAATTCCAAATAATATTGGAACAGCTTTACTTTCTTAAAAACAACATACTCTCGAGAATGTGCGTCCACGTTTAAGAATGTTAAATCTTTTGTACAATTTGTGACTATTAAAAACTATGAGTTTTAAATTGATTTTTCTGTATTTAAAAACACGAAATTATTCCTTATTTTGATTCTAAGACTCAACTCTCAAAAACGTGAACATGTTTACAGCTCGCAAACCTTAACAAATTTATGATCATGCTTTCAAATTCTACACGTTTCCGAATGTTAACATATATACGAAATGACTGTAAGTACAAATTCTACACTATTGGTATAAGGGTTTTACCCTAAAATTGTCAATTGGTTCTCCCCACGAAATTTTGTGCCATGCAGGACTTGTTCGACTAAACAACATTGAACAATGTAAAAAATGTGAAAATTAAATAAAATTTTGCAATGAAGTATAAAAAATTATCTAAAATATACCATTAGGTAAATGACTTGAGCCTCACACCAAAATTATTGGATCAATTACTACAAATCGTTCAAAACAGTAGAAAATTTAATTGATTTAATTAAGGGAATAGTTATAAAAAGAAAATTTATGTTTTTGATAATACAATTAATTTATTTAATTACGATTTTAATTGGAAATATTTTGCAATGTTGTACTAATTTGAAAGATACGTACAAATTCAATTACGTGCATAATTAAATTGATTAATCTACTATATTTTAGAGCGTTTTTTCATTAATTGTTAAATTTTATTAAATTAATACTTTCCATTTCGCGAGAATATACTTAATCATTGGAAGTGGCTAATTGACAATATTTCAAAACTTTAGAACTGAATTTGTACCATTTCAAACGAATCACTATAGTGGCGATTACAAAATAATCACTATTATATATTTATCATGTGATTGAGTAATTCCGGTGATATATTAGCATAGACTCATTCTAAATATAATGAAAATATATCAAATTACCAGAGGTTTGTAGAAATTTTATGTAACTAAACTTTTCTGAACAATAACTTTTTATATCCTTCACTTATAGTGAATGGGTATATATAAGTTTGNNAAGTTTGTCATTCCGTTTGTAATTTCTACATTCTTGATCTGAGACCCTATAATGTATATATATTCTAAATATGCATGTGCGTCCGACCGTCCGTTGGTTGGTACGCCGTTTGTGAAGGCCCCCAATAATAAAGCTATACAATATGTATATCAAATCATTCCTTAGGGTCGCGAGAATTTTACTATTTAAATGCGGCAGAATCCATTTATAAATGGTGGAGATATCTTTAAATATCTGTTACTTTTTAATATTTCGACTATTTCATACATTCTACGGACCCTTGATCGGGACTTCATTGTTTCACTGAAAATTTTATTGATTTTTGGAGGATTTTGTTCAACATTTTATCAGATTCAACCATCTGGGACGGGAAATGAAATAGACTATTTTTGGAGGATTTTTTAGTGTTAGCCAACTTGAGTGAAGAGTATATAAGATTCGGCATAGTCGAATAAAGCTTTCTTACTTGTTCTACAACAATTTGTTGCTAGATAGCGCTTTTACGTTCTTAACCTTTTACCATCAATTGACATTTCAAATTATTATTGTAAACTACACTTTTATTTTGAAAAATTGCAATATATATTTGCATACAAATTGCTAGTTGTACACCCTGAAAATGTGTGTCATTATTAAAAAAAAATACAACTAAAATTTGTCAATGGAACTGGAAAGAGTCCAACAAATTTTAATTTTATTATATTTAATTTTATTTTACATAATTTTTGCTTCATTTTTTTTTCTATAAAAAGCTTGATTTAATTTAAAATTAGAAACTACTAGTGAAAAACAAATTTTTGCCACTGAATCAACAAATATTATTGTGGTTGTTGTTGTTGTTGTTGTTGTTGTCATTGATGTGTATAACATTTTATTCATATCTACGAAAAAATCAAGTCAAGTTGAGAACATAAGTTGAGAAAATAAAAATGAAGTCAGTAACATATTCTGAATGTCATCTTCAATTAAACGAAATGAAATGATCTTATTAAATGCAATCAAATATTAGTTGGCATCATACAGCTGCTGTGTATAAGCTGCAATCAAACTAACTAAACAACCAGACATAAACACATACAATCAGTCCGTCAGTCCAACCGAAGAGCTAACTAACGAAAATATCAAGCAGTGAATTGTGTTTGATTGACAATAATTATGTCAGCAGAAAGAATTTTTTTTAGATTCTGAGATTTTTCTTTATACGTTTTACATTTAATGCAATTACTATTTTGTTAGTTGCATTTTATGTTTTTGTTTGTGTTTGTGTTGTTTTTCTATGGCAATTAATTTAATGACTAAAAATCTAACTATTTGCTATTTATCAGTCTATGTGTATTTGTATAAATGATAACGTCACAAGTAGAAACAAATATTTCTGTTTTATTTAATTTTTTTTTTTAGTTATAATGACATTGTATTCCATATCAATTTGTTTAATTTTGTTTTTGCATTTTTAGCATTATCATTTCCAAAAACAAAATAATTGATTGACTAAGTTTGATTTCTCTCTCCGCACATCTTGTTGGTCTTGTTGTCTAATTTTGTAATTTGTGTCTGTAGACAATATGTATTTTGAAAAATGCCAAGCCCATTTATTTCGAGTCAATTACTCAACATAATATTTGTTTTGAATGGCAGAAGATATGCAATTACATTTGTATATAGTTATTTAAAAAGGGAATATGCGAAATCTGTGAAACCCAAGAGCAGTCGTAGTAAACAAATTTTAATGTATCTTTATTTGTAGGTTTAAAAACAATTGACTAATGCTGGAGAATTTTGTTTACTAAGTGCCCAAATACTACCAGAGACTGCAAGTAGAAGTATTTTTAAGTACGGGGGTTTTCAAGGCACGACAGATCTAACTATACAGTTGAAACATTTGGTAAAACCACTAATAAGCAACGTTTATAGTACAAAAACAAAATCAAACCGAAAAAATTCTGCTAGATCTTGGACCAATAGAAGTAACTGGACAGTTTCTAGGGCCCTACGGTCAAACTTGTACAAAGAAAGCACTCAACTGCTCTTAAAACTTGCAAAGAATATACAGAGGACCACTATTGGTTTCCTGACATTCCAATGGGAAAGGGGCACTCCCGATTTTTTTAGGCTATGTCAGCATGATGAACTACTGAAAATTATTGAACATTTTATTTGCTAAGTACACAATTTTATGATACGTTAATTGCTTCACCGTACTGCGGTTTATTAATCATTACATTTCTATTTATTTCTATTCATTACATTCTTGTACACTATGACTTATCTTTATCATTTTATTGCGGATAGAATTGTATATGTTGAAGTTTCTTACAATGAACCATTTTATGAAATCCGAGTGTCTTTAAATCTACCTTAAACCTACCCAAAAAATACATGATTGAATACTCAGTACAAATACTTGAACTTTAACAACACATCTATCGACCTCTGTTGATCTCATTTAAAGGATGGGTTTATTTTAACGACATTATTTTTTAAATATGTATATCTTATGTGTCGACCATTGAAACCCAGCCAATTTCGAATCCAAAGAAAAAAAATAACATATTTTTTTACTTCAACCTAGTGTTAAATATATTATATTAGCAGGTACCGCTTTTATTATATGTATAATCTGGACGGTAATAGCTTCAGATGCTTGGAAAGATGGTAGGTTTAAAAATCAGATCATTCCAAGATCTTTCTATTGCAAAATAATTGAGAAAACTATTGAATTTTAGTTTAAAATTCCAGTTGCAATCAATCAAAAACAATGTTATCGTGAGACGCCTTTAAGACAGACAAGAGCACACTTTTCGATCAATCTTTCAATAAAGATCACAATTGCTTATGGAACTTGAGTCGTGTTGCGAGAATAATAAATGCAAATTACTATAGGATTCGGTCACATTCAGTTCCTTACAGAACACTGTTACCTAATGTACAGCTAAGCTTTAACGAAAATACAAAAAGTTTTCTAGTTCTTAGTTCTCACCACTGCTTAGGTATTATTTCGGAAGCAGATGACCTTATAGAGCAGACACAAGTTCAAATGTCATAAATCATAAACAGAAATTTTATGTTTTTCATATAAAAGTCAAAGTTTGATATGAACATTTTGGGATAACAGTTTTAAACAATTATTGCTTTATATCTTCTAGAACTAAAACTGAACTAGAACTGAACTAGA